>JADHKP010000025.1:0-42085 GCA_019925385.1 Raffaelea deltoideospora | reverse complement strand
CAACACACAACACACAACACACAACACAATCAACATACCCTCTGTTCGCTCTTGGACAAAGCCACAGCCGGCCGGCCCTGGATGCCTCGCAGAGCGCTCTGCTGCTGCTGGGCCGACTTGAGACTGGTGACGGGGAACTTGGGTCCTCGCGCGCTCATCTTGAATTGGAAGGGGTTGAACTGCTCGCGGATTGCCTCGAGCGCCTCAGTCCGCTTTAGGCGCTTGTCGGCGGTGGCGGCCGCCGCCGCATGGTTGTTGCTGTTGCGGTTCGCTTTCGCTTCTTCGGCCTCCTTCTTCTTCTGCTTCTTCGACTTTTGCGGGCCAATGATGCCCTGTTCTCTCAGCGAGGCCTTGAGCCGTTTCAGCTGCGAGCCTGCCATGGTTGCGCTTGGGTGTGGTGTTGGCGGAAGACGCTGGGCAGGCGAACGCAGCTTTGCAGCGAGACTGTCGTGTGCTGATGGTATAGTATGTGCCTTCTCGTCGTTTGCCAACTTTTTTGGGGGGTTTTTTTTTTTTTTTTTTTTTTAAACCAGTAACTTTTTTTTGTTATCTTATCGCACACTTTCAGACAAAAGTGCGGATCATGTGACATGAAAGGCGGTCAGAGCTGGGACAACAGCACCTACGGTTAGGCGGCAGCTCCAGAAAATACAGCGCCATTGTATTAATACTCTGTACTAAAACGAAGGCCAAAACGAGAGCTCTTCGCTTCTTTCTGCCGCACTTCGCCACCGAACAAAAAAACATCCCGAGAAAGAGAGGGCTGCAAAAGTTTTGCGGCAACCAAAGCACGACGATGCCGATGCCTTCGCTGCTGCGCGATGAACGCATTTTCTTTGTGGGTCTTGGCGTGGCCACGGTCGGCCTGGCGCTGAGCATGCGGTCGATCCTGCAGCGGTTCCGCGAAGACTGCGTGGTCAAGCCGATCCGGCAGAAGACGCAGTACATTACGCAGGAGACGGAAGACTCGCTGCCGCTGTCGACGCTGAACTCGCTGCTGGACCACTACAACTTTTCGATCCGCGAAACGGCGGCCAAGATTGTGTGCGACCGGGCGGCCAACGACGAGACGACGCTGCAGCAGCTGCTTTGGGGCATTGCCAGGCCCGACTACGAGGAGCGCATGAAGAACCTGCGGGCGCTCGTGATGCTGATCGACCAAAGTGAGTGGGCTGGGCGGAGGCTGTCTTGCTGGTTGCGTGCTGGCGTTGGCGTTGGCGTTGGCGTGTGGCGTGTGGCGTGTGGTGAAGGGGGTGGTATTGGCAAAGGGGGGACTGGAAGAGGTTTTGTTTCTGTGCGTCTTTTATCCGGTCTGGCACCTTTATCTGACACTTTCAGACAACTTCTATCTGCTCAACACGCCGCGGGCGTACGCGGCGTTTGTGCGGTCGCTGGAGCGGTGCGTGGGCGAGTCGCAGTACGACATGCTGGACGACTTGTATTTCGACGAGTACTACCTGCGCGACATTGCCGAGAAGGTCTGTCTGATGTTCCTGGCCCAGCTGACGGCCAAGTTTGACGCCGACGGCCTGGTGCGCGCCGGCTTTGTCGAGCGCTGGCTGGCCAAGCAGCGCTGGGGCAGCACGCCCGAGGAGCGGATGAACAACTTTATCCGATACCTGCAGCGGCGCGACAACCGCATCTCCGACATTTGCTGGCGGCTGCCCGACTCGGCGCTCGGCCGCAGCGCCCTCGAACGTGCCGGGCTGCTGCCGCCGTCGTATGACTCCGCCATCGTGCAGCTGTCTTTTACCGACTCCTCGTCCGAGGAGCCGGCGGTCGACGCTGCGCCGGCACAAGTGCAGCCCCCGCAATCGACACAAGAGCAGCAAGAGCAACGAGAGGAACGAGAGCAACAAGAGCAACGGGAGCAACGGGAGCAGCAGCAACTGCAGGATGCACAACAGCCACAACAGCCTCAATCACAGTCGATGCCTGCTCCGGAACAATCCCAACATCCATCACCATCACGACCAGAGTCACTACAAGAACAACTGCCACAACCACCGCAACCACCGCAACCACCACAAACACAACCACCCACGACAACGGCAGAGCCTTCGTCACCAGCTGCCGCCACGGCTGCCACTGCCACCACTGCCGCCACAGCAGAGCTGCCGCAGTCGTTCCCTGAAACACGGCAACGGGTGCAGCCCGCAGCTGTAGAGCCTCTGGCCCAATTTTTTGCGCGGCACTGGGAGGTCCGCGAGATGGAGGATGACAGCAGCCGGCAGGGAAATGGACTTGGCAACGACGATGCGGAGCAGCCCAGTGCCGTTGCCAACAACACAGCCTCTAGGGAGCCGGACTCGTCCCACGGCAGAGACGGCAGCAGCCACGACATCGGCCACGACAGTGGCCACGACACTGGCCACGACACTGGCCACGACACCAGCCAAGACATCAGCCAAGACACCAGCCAAGACACCAGCCACCGCAGGGGCAGCAGCGGCACTGGCGACGACGGGCCGAGCCTGCAACGAGCGTATGCGGACGCGCTGGCTGCGCGGCGAGAGCGGCAGTGGGCCGGGGGACTCCAGCCGCTGCCGCCGCCCTGGTCGCCGCCGCCGTCGCCGCCGCCGCTGCCGCTGGAGGGGCCGCTGACGGTTGAGCAACTGCGCTACCGGCGGGCCTGGGCAGCGAGGGCGGCCGGGTCGGCCAGGACACGCAATACGAGTACAGATGGGGCAGCGAGCGGCGGAACTGGAAATGCGGCGAGTGCCGGGAGTGCTGCTGCTGCTGCAGACCTTGTAGGCGGCAGCCCACGCCAGCCGCGGCCGCACAGCACGCAGGAGGAACAGCGCATTCGGCGGCAACACCGCGAGGCGATGGTGCTCAACGACGGCACGCGGCCGCTGCGGCGCGACGACATCTTTGAGCGCGAGCGCGAGTGAGAATGGCCAGCGGCCGTTGCGGCGAGACGACACATTTGAGCGCGAGCGCGAGCGAGAATGGACCAAAAGAAAGACAAAGGACTGCTTAGGCCTGCTCTGTGCTCCAAGGAACGGCCACCGCCTGCCTCCGTTGGGGCCATGCATCGCCCAGCCTCTTTCTCGAGCCTTCTTGTTGCCAGACGCAACGTGCCGAGTGCAACGTACATCCATGGCACAGCAGCCTTCTAGAGAACGGCCCAGGACGGCCGACCGTGGCCGGGCAGGAGGCGGCCAAGCCAGGACCTAGGCCAGCCGAGCCGCAAGAAAAGGGTGGCAATATATGGCGGGATAAGAAGAGATTATATCCCATCCTAACCTATAATGTACTCCGTATTGGGCATTTGGTGCTTCACAACAATAGTACTCGGCACATGTACTCGCAATATAGCAGATGGCAGAACGAGCACTTTATCTGCGTCGTACGGAGTAATGTAAAATGGCTGGGGGGCTTGTATATTACCAGGAAAAACGACGTTGCAGATATTGGCACGGCCCAGTGGTGTGGGAAGGCAGCGCGAGACTCGAAGCTACGAGTACGAGGAGACTCTCAAAGAGTGGAGTATTAGGGAGTGCAGGCTCTAAAGTGAGCTATCCTTACTCTGTACGGAGTACTCCGTACATTTACTCGTATATTCAAAAGGCATCATGCTGTAATTACGAAAAGACTGCAATGCTTTGTGGTTTCTGCCATGCACTGCACAAAATCTGCATATCCCCCTTTTCAAAGCCGATCGCACCTACGAGTACGGAGTACTGGGGTGGATGGCCGGGAAAAAAGGGGAAAAGCGAATGGGGATTGGGTTGGTGATGGAAGATAAAGTGTCAGTGCGCACCCAAGAAAACAGGTACAAAGCAATACGACGCAACGCCACACGGATACGGAGTATTATTATCCTTACGAGTATCCATACACTGTCAGTATTGTGGAGCCGAGAATGGCGACAGAGATAGCCAATGCCCGAGCACACGGAACTGGATGAAAGAGAGATGGACAAGACGGAGCGAAAGCGAAAATCTTCCTATTTCAAACTTGGGCACGGTCGACGTGCCGGCAGCGCGTCGTGTTTGTTTACGTTGATCGTTTGTCGACAGAGTCGGAGGATGCATGTTGACAGACTGTGTATGGATACTCAGACGAAGGATGCTTGTTGACTCTGTTCTCAGACGGAGGAGGTTGACTGTGTATCCATACTCAGACGGAGGTTGCCAGTGCCAGAGCAGGGAGTGGCACGAGTAGGGAGAGACGAAATGTAATTACACCTTGCCAAACTCTACCGCTTCCAACAATTCCATTGGCTTCAGATGACATCAGGCGCCGTCTGCCGCGTGCTTAATTTCCGCAGAGACAATGGGGAGGTGGCAGTGATGCAACCCTGGTCGACGAACAACGGTATTGCCCCGTTCAAGCGTGCGAGAACTGTGGGCTCTCTGAAATGGAGCACCAACGCTTTTTTCTTTTTTTGCGGAGCTCACTGGTGGTGGCACTGGTGGTGGCACTTTGTTCAATCGTTCTCCTTCTCGTTCGTTCTCGAGCTCAGGCCCACCGACTGGACCGAGTGCCACGACTCTGTTGCCTGCAGAAACGACCTGGCGACGGTGGTCTTTTCATGACGACGAGTGTCGTGGATATGGCTCATACGAGTGTACGGAGTACGGAGTAGTGCTACTCGTACGGAGTATGGATACGTCGGTGAGCCCTGTGTCTGTTGAAGAACTCAGGCAGTGCAGCATTGTTGATCTTCACCACCCAACAGCCCTCCTTTGTGCTAGTTGGTCAAGCTTCCAGCACCGCCTCGACGCCGGGGTTGATAGCCACGTCCTCGTAAACACAAAAGCTACTCCGTACATAAAAGGCTCG
The DNA here is from genome assembly GCA_019925385.1 of Raffaelea deltoideospora. Taxonomy (NCBI): domain Eukaryota; kingdom Fungi; phylum Ascomycota; class Sordariomycetes; order Ophiostomatales; family Ophiostomataceae; genus Raffaelea; species Raffaelea deltoideospora. The sequence continues at coordinate 37,294 of JADHKP010000025.1, read as the reverse complement.
TCGAAAGTATTAATACAATGTACTACTCCGTATAATCGGCAGCATCGAACATCTACTTTTCTGTAGCGTTTATCTTCTTTCCGTCAACCTGCCGTCCCGTCTACTATTCGTCCCGTTTTTTCTTTTATTTTATATTTTGCACGTTTCTTTTGTTCTCCGCGGCTTCTTTGGCTTCTTTTTGCCTCTTGCGCTTTGGCACGTCCGGCCTTTCGCTCCTTCACCCCTCATAGAAAAAGCTCACCGGCTCCCATCTCAACGTCTGTCTCCCAACACCTTTTTTCTTTTCTCCTGCCTTCCCTTTCTTCCCTACATCCGTCCCTCCACTATGCGATAATAAGGATACGGCTTGGCCACACCATCTTTCTTTGTGCTCCTTTGGCAAGTCCTTGTTATCAACACATTGCTGCCATCTCTTTGTGCCGTGTTACCACCCTTTATCTTCGGTCGTTGGTCTGCCTGTTTTTTGTTTTTTTTTATCTCGCTCTCCTGCTTCCAGGACCTCTCTGCATCAAGCTCTTGACCTCGTCTGCACGCTTCCCACATCGCTTCACACCCTCTTTTCCCCGTCGTCCCATACACCCAGTCCTGCGCTCCGACCGCCTGGACAGTCAACACGAAACAAGCAGCTCAAAAAAACACAAAAAAAGATTTTCCTTTAGGCCTTGTCGCCGTCTTGGTGCGCTCTTGGCTACGGGAGCATTTTGCTGTCGATCAACCCTCTTCTCTCTTCTCTCTCCTTCCCGCTCCGTCTCTCTTTGCTCCTGTCTCAGCCAGGAAGACCTCCCACCCAACCAGAGCTGACCCCTGCGTCTTCCGCTAAGAAAGTGGGGGGGAGCCAAGGTGGGACCTGCAGGCCAGGCACCGCTGAAAAAGAACGAACGCTCCAGCACCGCTCTAACGCAAATGCCGCTGTCCTGGGTGGCGTTCTGTTAGGGAGGGGGGGGCATCTGTTAGGGGGTTGCTTTGGGCAAGACCCAGAAAAAAAAACAGAAAGAGCCAACCACGCGAAGGAAGGAAGGAGCTAATATTAGAAAAAAATAAAAAAAATACACGAAAATAAGGAATATAGGGGCACCAGCGGGCCAAAACAAAGGTCCTGAACGCCCATCATGTCGTCCACCACCACCACCACGACAACAACAACCGCCACCCTCACCACGAACACGGCCACATCCTCTTCCACCCTCATTCCGCCACGCCCAACGACGTCCGCGTCCACGTACAGCAATAGCAGCGGCGCGACAAGGGTTCCCCGGACATCGACGCTGTCTCTTTTCCCGTCGACCTTAAAGGGCCTAACGACAAACAATACGCCAAATCACATCACGAGCCGCATTTCGTCTGTCAACATCCATCCTCCTCCACCACCCGCTCCAACAGCGTCGTCCGCTGCGGCTGCTGCATCTCTGGTCCCTTCTGCACCTTCGGCCAACGCCCAGTCCTACAGCACGCGCACGCTTCCGCGGTCTTTTCGCCGCAAGCTTGCCGGTCCTCTATCGCGCGTCGCGGCCGGTGCGTCTGGGTCTTTTTCCGCCTTGGGTGGCGCTGCAGCTCCCGTCTCCGCCGCTCCCGCTCTCGCTGCTCCCGCTGCTGCTTCGGCCGCGCCGACTGCGTCGCCACCTCGCCTGCTGCGCGTGCGCGGCGGACTCTCGTCGTCCGTGTCGACGCCGAATCTCAGCTCGTTGTTTTCGGCGCACGGCTCCTCGCACGGCGCTTCGCAGACCTCGCACGGCTCGCTCGCGCCGCCGCGTCTGAACGCGCACCAGCTGCCGCCGCCGTCGGTGCCGCCGCCGCTGGTGCTGCCGCCGCCGCCGCTGCAGATTGTGCGCAAGGGCTCGCCGGTGGCGCTGACCGTGTCGTCGCTGGCGACCATCCCCGATGACACGGAGTCCTATGCCCTGGACTCGCTGACCGCCGACTCGCTTGCCGAGGAAATCGAAAACACGGTCAACAACGCGGTCGCCGACCGGAGCGCAACATTGAGCGCAGCGCTCGCCACGCAGTCTGCTCGTGCTCGCAATCCGAGTAATAATACCACCAACCCGACGCCCGTCACACCCACCACCATCATCACCACTGTCGACACCTCGGCCCTCACGGCCAGCTCCGCCGACACCGCCGCCACCACTCCGTCCGACGCGATGCCGCCGACGCCGTCGCGGCTCACGTCCGTGTCCATGGGCGACGACGTGGCCGTGGGCGACCAGGTCGACGTGCCCGGCGGCATGGTTGGCACTGTCCGCTTTGTCGGCAGCGTGGCCGGCCGCAACGGCATCTTTGCCGGGGTTGAGCTGAACGCCGAGTTTGCCTCTCGGGGGAAGAACAACGGGGACGTGGATGGGTAAGTGGGGGTGAATGTTGCTTATTGCTTTTTGTTGTCGGCAGGTGAAGGTTTTGTGGACAGATGACGATTTGTCTTTTTGTCTTTATTTTATTCATCTCTAACGTACAGTGTCTCCTATTTCAACACATCGCGACCCGGCGCCGGCATCTTTGTGCCGGTCAGCAAGGCCGTTCGGTCGCACGCATCGCCGTCGTCGGCCGGCGTGCCATACACGCCCACGGCCAACGGCAATGGCCTCAAGCTGGGCAACCAAAACTCGACAAACTACACGCCGCCGACGCCGTCGCTGCCCAAGTTCAGCCAGTCGGTCAATGGGGCGGCGCTGTCCGGCCCAGCTGGCGGCGTGCCGCGGGCGTCCAGTCCGCAGGGCAAGCGGCCGCCGCGCATGTCGCTGCCGCGGCCCGAATCCCCCGTCCGCCGCCTGCAGATGGCCACGCCGGTGCCGCCGCCGGCATCGCAGCAGCCGTCGCGGCCCTCGGCTGCCGCCGGCGGCGGCGGGCGCTTTGGCAGCCCCACGTCCAGCAAGTTCTCGCAAAGTGTCCGGGCGCCGATTGCGGGCGGCGGCGTCGGCGTCGGCGGCGGAGACCCCAACAAGCGCGGGGGATTTGGGCTTGGCGGGTCCGGCGCCGGTGCTGGTGCCGGTGCTGGTAATGCATTTCGTGCCGAGCGCAAGGCCAGCATTGGCCCACGCAGCGCGTCGGCGCTGGGAGGCGCCATCCACTTTGGCGGCGACGACGACGCCACGCCGGTGGGGCCGGGCCGTCGGCCTGGCGGCGGCGCCAAGGCCAACGGCAGCGCTGGCAGCGGCAGCATCGGGTCTGTGTCGTCGTTTGGCAAGTCGCGGTCGCCGTCGCGGGCCGGTCTGGGGGCGTCGCGCATGGGCAACGGCAACGGCAACGGCAACGGCAACGGCAACGGCAACAGCAACGGCAATGGCTACGCTGTGAGCACGGCCGCAGAAGAAGAAGTCCAGCGGCTGCGTGCGCAGCTGGAAGACCGCGAGCGCCAGCTCAAAGACCAGGCCAGCACGCTGGCAGACATGGAGAGCAGCCTGACGGAGCTGCAGACGCTTATCGAGTCGTCTGACGGCCCGATGATGTCTGGCGGCGGCGGCGGCGGCGGCGGGTCTGGCTCGAACGGAGCGGGCGGCGGCGGGCGGCGGGGCAGCCTGGACGACAAGGACGCGTCGCAGCTGCGGGCGCTGCTGCGGGAGAAGAACGACAAGATCGCGATGCTGACGGCGGAGTTTGACGCGCACCGGGCGGACTTTCGCAGCACGATCGACACGCTGGAGATGGCGAGCACGGAGACGGAGCGGGTGTACGAGAAGAAGATCGAGGAGCTGATGCAGGAGATCCACGACCTGGAAAACCGCACGTCGGACGTGTACGCGGTGACGACGCAGTTCAAGCAGCTGGAAGAGCTGGTGCAGGAGCTGGAGGAGGGTTTGGAAGATGCGCGGCGCGGCGAGGTCGAGGCCCGCGGCGAGGTCGAGTACCTGCGCGGCGAGGTCGAGCGCGCGCGCGCAGAGGTGCATCGCGAGCGCGACCGCGCCGCCGCCGCCCAGGCCCAGGTGGCCGCGCTGCAGCAGCAGCTGCAGCAGCTGCAGCAGCAGATGACGATGGCCAACGGGGGGTCCGGCTCGTTGTCGTCGGGAGCGGCGACCACCGCCGCCCATGCAAGAGCGCTCGAGCAAAAGGACGACGAGATCCGCGGGCTCAAAGCCATCATCCACTCGCTGAGCCAGAATGCCGGTGCCGACGGCGGGGGCGGAGGCGGCAGCAGCAGCCTCAGTGTCGATAAGGCTACGGCGGCGGCGGGCAACGGTGGTCCGACGTCGCCGACGGCGCAGCGGCCGGGCTCGCGGCCGGGCTCCTGGCGGCAGCCCTCGCAGCCGGGCGGCGGCGGCAGCGGCAGCGGCACGGCCGGCGCGGCCGGCACGCAAAAGTACCCCCCTCACCGGCGCGGAGAGTCGATCAGCGAGCGGCTGGCGCGCGAGAAGCTCGAGCGCGAGGTTGCCGAGCTGCGGGCGCTGGTCGACGCCAAGACGAGCCGCGAAGACGAGATGGAGCGCGAGCTGGAGCGGCTGCGCAGCGGGGGCGTCGGCAACGGCGGCAACGGCGGCAACAGCGGGTCGGCAACAGCGGGAACTCTGACCACCACCGGTGCCACAATGGCACCACCGGTGTCGCACAGCCACCGCGGCAGCGCCGTGACCATTGGGAACCGGTCGTCGCTGCGAGACTCGCGCAGCACGGTGGTGCTGGCGCGCGACTACGAGAACACGGTTGGCGGTGGCGTGGGGAACAACAACAACAGCAAGCTGCTTGACGAGACGGCGGCGTCGGTGTCGGCGTCGCCCTCGGCAGCACCTCTGGCTTCTGCTGCGGCGCCGCTGCCGTCGTCGTCGTCGCTCAAGTCGAACCACTCGCGAGGGCCGACGCTGGACACCATGGTCGAGAGCGACGCGTACTCGTCCGTGACCGAGTCGAGCACGCTGTGGTGCGAGATCTGCGAGACCAACGGCCACGACATCCTGACCTGCACCAACATGTTTGGGCCGCAGCAGTCGGCGTCGGCGTCGGCAACGGCGAAAGCGTCGCCGCCGAATCTCGGCCGGTCGCCGCCCACCGTGCGCACCGGCAAGGACGTCGTCCGGGCGGCCGGCATCAAGGACCTGAGGCCGTCGGCGCTGGATATGGGCGGCGACAGCAGCAGCAGCGGCAACAGTGGCAATGGCAACAGCTACAGCGGCAACGGAAACAGCAGCAGCGGCAATATGCAGCCACCGCCGTCGCCCATTGTGCGCTCCACCACGCCGTCTGCCGTCCCGGCCGATGTCAAGATCCTGCCGAACCCCATGGACTCGGGGCCCGTGGCCGGCAAGGACAGCGGCGTCGTCGACGCCGACAAGTGGTGCGCGCTGTGCGAGCGAGACGGCCACGACAGCGTCGACTGTCCGTTTGAGGATGCTTTCTAGGCCATGTGCGGGAAGCTTCGATTTGCTTGGCTCTCGACGATACCTATATGGATGTTCTGGCTCATTTTCATTTCTTCTTTTATTTCTTTCGATTCTTCTTTCATTTTTTTCATTTCTTCTCTTCATTTCTTCATCTTTCATCTACACATATCTTATTACTCCTTTAGTTGCTCTTAATTTTTCGCTTGTCCACTGCGGATGGCGGCTTTTGGTTATTTTGGGGTTTATTTTTTATTTTTCTGTTGAATTCGGCCTCACACCGTCTACTTCTTCCCTTTCATTCTATTGTTTCGGTCTAGGGAACTCATATACGGAAGATGGAAGGTTCAGAAAAAGGACTAATGTATTGTATGGGACAGGAGGTCGTTTAAAATAATGAGTTAAGCTGAGTACTTGTAATTATGGATATATCCATACTCTCATTGTACGTCGTGCGCTTATGTACTCTGAGAAATATTACCGGCAGTTCCTTCACCGCCAAAAATTTCTTGCCATCTCGCCCCGTAATAATTATTAGGGCCTGATTCTGAAGTGAAAAAATAACGGATTTCGAATAACAGGGTGGGGCGAGCCATAAGCTATACCTTATTTAGTTAGTAAAATCCTCGAAATACAAAGTCACCCTCATGGATACTTCACTTCAGAAAAATCAAGTACTCGTATACGTTAGGCGGCAGAAAAAACCAGCCAGTCAATTAGTCATCTTACTAATCAGTCAATCAATCCGTTAGTCAGCCAGTCAGCCAATCACACGTGACTTAAACTAATGCACGTGATTAAATATTATCACGTGACCAACATTAATACACACACGTGATTAAGACTAACGTACGATGACTAAAATAAAAATATAAAGTTAAGACTAAAGCACGTGATTAAACTTTCACACGTGATAAAAATTAACGTACGTGACTAAAACTAACGCACGTGATTAAAACTAACGCACGTGACTAAAATAAGACCGTATAAATAATTTATTAAACGAATAAGATTTATTACATTAAAGAGTTTAATATTATATAAAAAAAGGAATAAAGGAAACAAGGTTATAAAATTATCCATACTCGTATTACTCCGTACGAATACGGAGTAATACAGTGTATTCGTACGGAGTATTACAGAAAAGATGAAGGCGGTGAAAAAAAGCATTGATTGAGCTGAAAGTGTACTTTCAGACAGAGGTTATTTCGTACCTAATAGTAGATTTTTGAGGTACCCACTCATTTTTGAAAATTCTCCACCCTGTTATTCGAAATCCGTTATTTTTTCACTTCAGAATCAGGCCCTTAGTCTCTCTTTTTCACAGTTTTTTGTGTCGACCAGTTCTTGCCCCAATTTTTCGTCTCTTAGAGTGCTCTTGCCCTTTGCCGCCTTTGCACACACATTTACGCCCGGAAAAAAAAAGCACAAGAAGCCATGGGAAAGCGAAAGCGGTCGACCGTGGCCCATGCCTCTGCCGGTTCTCTGGCGGGCCAGCCGTCTCTTGCGAAGCGGCCGCGCGTGAGCAACGACGATGCCAGCGTGCATAAGAGCGACAGCTTCGACAAGGAGGCTCTCCTGCGCGACCGCTCGCTCTTTGTGCAGGAGCTCTCGCGTGCCGACCACGAGCGCGAGCACCGGCTGTACAGGCTGCTGGCCAGCACCGACGTCGACGACCGGATCCGCGCCGCCGACGTCATCTTGTCGGCGCTGGGATTAGGGGTGGAGGAGGAGGAGGGGGAGGGGGAGGAGGAGGAGGAGAAGACGCAAGGGAAGAAGAAGAATAAGGAGAAGGAGGAGAAGAAGGAGACGAAAGAGGAGAAGAAGAAGAAGGAGAAGGAGGAGAAGAAGGAGACGCAAGAGAAGAAGAAGAAGAAGAAGGAGGAGGAGGAGGAGGAGAAGGACAAGAAGGAGACGCAAGAGAAGAAGAAGACCGACACACCAAAGACGGAGAAAGTGGCCCGCAGGCCAGTGGACGAGCCGATTCTGCTGCGGCACCTGGAGCGGCGACTGCTGCGCGGCCTGACCAGCGGGTCAGAGGCAGCGCGCGTGGGCTTCAGCTATGTGCTGTCGGAGGTGCTGGCGCAGCTGTTTGGCGACGGTGAACGGAGCAGCAGCAGCAGTGGCCGCAGCCTGGCCGAGGAGCACTATCCGCGGCTGACCTTTTCGACGGTCCTGGACCTGCTGGTGGAAAAGACGCGGCCGGGGCCCAACCTGCCGGGCCAGGAGGAGCGCGGCTTCTACTTTGGCCGCCTCTTTGGGCTGCAGAGCCTGGTCGAGTCGGGTGTCTTGTTTTGCGGCGCCGGCGGCCGCGACAGGGACCGCTGGGGCCCTGTTCTGCGCTGCCTGCTGGAGCTGGGCCACAAAAAGGTGTGGCTGCGGCCGCAGGCCTGCTTTGTGGTCGTGCAGGCCATTGCGCGCGGCCAGCTGCCGGACGAGGCCGTCGTCGCTGACACGCTCCGGACGATTGCCTCGGATGACGGCAGTGGCAGTGGCATTGGCAGTGGCGGCGGTGGCAGCAGTGGCAGCCCGCCGGCTTTCACTTCTCCGGCACCGGCCTCCTTGGCCAAGACGTCCGACGGGCTCGGCATCTGGCTGGCCGCGCTGGCACGCTTCCCCGACATGGCGCTGCCTCCGCCGTGGAAGGCACCGCTGGCGACGGCCTCCTTCAAGGAAATTGCAGCCGTCATGCGCAACAGCGGCGGCGGCGGCGGCGGCGACGACGACGGCGACCAGCAGCCGGCCATCAAGCACGGGAATGCCTCGTCGCAGCTGCACTTTGCCTGGACGCTGCTGCTCGACCAAGTGCTCCAGCGGCTCGCCGACGGCCGCTTTTCGGCCCGGGACTTTGACACCTTTTGGGTGACCGTTGTCGACCGTACGTTGTTCCCTCGTTTCCCTGCCTCTATCGTTCTTAGTTTCCCCTTTTCCTGCCTCTATCGTTCTTAGTTTCCCCTTTTCCTGCCTCTATTGTTCTTAGTTTTCCCCCTTTTCTTCCTCCATGCTGCCTCCACTCCTGCTGACGGCCCAGAGGTCTATTTTGTCAAGGGCGCGTCCGACCACCAGAAGCTGGCCGGCTTCAAGGTCTTTCAAAAGGCGCTGGCCCTCTGTGCCGACCGCGGCGCCGTGCAGCCCAGCCTCTTCAGCAGCAACCTGATGGCCTGCCTGATGAACCAGGCGTCCAACGCCACGCCGCGCCTGCACCGCGCCGCCGTGCAGGTTCTCAAGGCGGTCGAGAAGCAGGTCGAGGACCGGCCCGCCATCCTGCCCGACGTCGTGGCCGGGCTCTTGGGCTGCCGCCTTCCTGCAGGAGAAAAGGCGTTGTCGTTGCCCGTGGCCCACGGCGTGTACGACTTTGACGAGCGCGTCAAGGGCACCGGCGACGGCACCAAGCCGGTCGAGCGGATCCTGCGCTTTGCCAGCCCGCGCAACGTGGATGCCGTGGTCCGCATTTTGCGCACGAGCGCCTTGCAGGCACCAGACCCGTAAGTAGTGGGAAATGGAGAAGAGAAGAGCAACATACGGAGGACGAAAGAAGGGCGAAAGAAGGACGAAGACGAAAGAAGGACGAAGACGAAAGAAGGACGAAGACGAAAGAAGGACGAAAACGGACGAAGAAGGACGAAGACGGACGAAGAAGGACGAAGACGGACGAAGAAGGACGAAGAAGGACATATTCACGTGATGCTGACACCCAAACAGGGAAAACACCCAAAAGCCAATTCGCATCTATGCTCAGTATCTCTACCGCCTGGCCAGCCGAGCCGCCACGGGGGAGCCACACGAGAGCGCCGGCCCGTCCGTGGGTGTCGTTGCCTTCCAGGCCTTGGCCGACCTCGCCTACGAAGCAGCAGTGGCGTCTTCCGATGCTGCTGCAGTCCAGGAGCCCAAGGCCAGCAAGAAGAAGAAGAACAAGACAAAAGAAGAAGAAACTGGCTTCCCTCCGCTCAGCGAAAAGACAAAGACGGCGTGCCGCTCCTTTCTGATGTCGGTAGCCGGCGCTCTGCTGAAGCGGAGCGACGACTTTTCCGGGTTTTGCCGCACCGTCCTGGCCATTGATCCCGTTGCCGTCGTCGGCACGTCCGCCGAGATTCAGACCCAAGTCCGCGCAGCGTGGAAGCAGCTGCAGCAGCTGATGGCGCCCGAGTCGTCGTCGCCGTCGTCGTCGTCGTCGTCGCCCACGGCCCTTGCCCAGGCACGCCAGGGCCTTGCTGTGCTGCTTGCCGTGTCGCTGCTCCAGCTGTACCACGATCCCCGTCCGGATGCGCTCGACGTGCTGAGCGACATCCGAGCGTGTCAGGACAAGCTGGCCGCCATGCCAGCGGCCAAGCAGGCGAAACCGTCTGCTGCTGCTGCTGCTGCTGATGCCGCCACGGCCGCAGAAGAGCCAGACGTCGGCGAGGTGCTGACCGAGGTGCTGCTGTCTCTGCTGGCCGAGCCGTCGCAGCTGACGCGCCAGACGTCGCTGCAGGTCTTTGACGCCTTTACGCCGTACATGTCGGCCAAGGCGCTGGACAACCTCACCGACGTGCTGGCCGCCGAGGAGAACATGACGGGCTACCGGGCGCTCTTCAACGTGGCCGAGGACGAAGACGACGAGGACGACGAAGACGACGAAGACGACGAGGACGACGAAGACGACGAAGACGAGGACGAGAGCGATGACGATGGCGAGAGCGACAAAGATGCAATGGAGGTGGATGGCCCCGAGGCAGAGGCATCCAGCGAAGACAGCGAGCAAGACAGCGGCTCCGACGACAGCAGCAGCGACCAGTCGTCGGACGAGGACTCTTCCGAGTCGGACAGCGAAGACGGGGCCGAAGACAAAGGCAAAGACACTCTCAAGGGTGGTGGAAAGCCAAACGGTGCCAGCAAGAAGAAGGACACCTCCGATCTCGAGGCAGCCCTGATGAAGACGTACCGGGTGCCGCACACGCTGGGCCAGGAAGCTGCCGCCGCGGCGGGGAAGCAGCAGCAGAACGGCAATGCCACGAAAGCAAAAGCCGGAGATGCCGGCGCCGGCGCCGACGCCGATTCCGACTCCGACTCCGACGAGTCCGACCTGAGCGACGACGCCATGCTGGTCCTGGACGGCCACCTGGCCGGCCACCTCAAGCTCATCCGCAACCAGACGGCCGGCCGCCGCAAGGAGCGCGACGACGCCCGCAAAAAGGTCGTCGCTCTCAAGCACCGCGTGCTGGATCTGGTCGAGGTCTATCTCAAAAAGGCCGCCGCCGCTCTCGCCCTTCCGCCAGCGACGGCCGCCGCCGCCGCCGCCGCCGCCGCCACAGCCCACCGCCTGCAGCAGCAGACGCTGGTCTTCCGCCTGCTGCTGCCGCTGGTGGTCCTGGTGCGCGACGCCAAGGACCCGGCGCTTGCGCAGAAAGCGCTCCGTCTGGTGCAGGAGGCCCAGCGGCAGCTCAAGCGGAGCCGGTCCGAGGAGGCCGCGCGTGTTGACAAGGACAAGACGGACAAGACGGACAAGACGGACAAGACGGACAAGACGGAAAAGACGGACAAGCCGGACAAGGCAGGCAAAAAAGAAAAGGCGCACAAAAAAGAATTGGCCAAGGCCGGCCTGGACGACGCCGACAAAAAAGAAAAGGCCAAGGCTGCCGCCCTGGACGATGCCATGGCCGTCCTGACGGGCCTCCACGCCGCCATCGCCACCGACCGCGCCGAGAGCCGGGCCTTTGCTGCCGCCGTGTCCACCGCCAGCCTCACCATCGCGTCCGCCCTGGTCGCAGCCGGCCGGAGCGGCATTCCCAGCAGCGACGACGCCGACGCCGACGAAGACGGCCGCGCCTACCGCCGCATCGCCGACGTGTACCGCCAGACACAGGACCGCTGGGTGCTGGACGGCTGTCCGGCACGCACGTCGCTCTTCACAGACTGGTACAACTGGTGCCAGAGCGTGCGCCGGACCAAAGCCGAAGACAAGGACGAGGGCGCAGCCAGGAAAGATTAACCAGAGAGACATACAGCCCAGGGCCAGAAATCTGTCTGCTCAACCTTTTGCCACGGATGCTGTATTTTTGGTATTGTAGTATAATGCTGTGATTGCCATCTGTTTAAGCACTTAATGCGTGGATTGTCATCTGTTTTGGCAACTTAATGCTGTGATTGCCATTTGTTTAAGCAACTCAATGCCGTCTCTGTTTAAGCACTTAATGCTGTGAATTCCCATCTGTTTAAGCACTTAATGCTGTGATTGCCATCTGTTTAAGCACTTAATACTGCGATTACCATCTTTTATTTCTTGCTTTTGTCTTTTGGCCAGTGTGTGGTCTACCTCCTTCTTTGCCCGCCCAAGCATCCGCTTCGCTTCTCCCCCCCAACCCCCTATTCCTCCATCTTGTCGTCGTCCTTCTTGTCGTCGTCGTCGTCGCCCTCGAGGCTCTTCTTGGCCAGCCGCTCGGCCTCCTCGCGGATGGCGCGCGGCACCTCGATGTGGCGACCGCCTGTCGGCCCGTCGGCCGTGCTGATCCACGTCATCTCCAGCTCAAAGTCCTTGTCCTTGTTGTCGTCGTGCGCCACGTAGATGATGCGCGCCGCCTCGCGCACGCCCTCTTCCAGCGAAATGCCCGCGCCCGCCAGGTCGAGCTTCTCCAGCTCTGCCTTGGCCGCCTGCCGGCCCTTGCCCGTGGCCGCCCCGTAGTAGCCCCAGTACAGCCCCGACGGCTCCAGCATGTACAGCGCCGGGCCGCCGTGCTTCTTGCCCTCCACGCGCCCGCCCGCCCCCACGCGCGGGCCCCGGCCCACCTCGCCGTCCACCGGCTCGTCCAGCTCGCTGTCGACGCCCGCCAAAATCGCCGTGATGCCAAACGGCCGCACCGACTGGTACAGCGTGTACGCCTGCAAGAACCCGCCCACGCGCGACGCCAGCTCCGCCGTGCTGATCGGCGTCTTGAACGTCTCGCGCCAGCTCCGCGCCTCGTCGCGCGCCCGCTCGGCAAACTGCCGCCCGTCGGGAATCATGCCGGAAAAAGCCTAGAATGTAGAATGCCGCGTCAGCCCTGCTTGTCTTGCTTGTCTTGCTGGTGTTGCCATCCGCGGAACTCGCCCAGCTTGTCTTGCTGGTAGCTGCCATCCGCAGATCTCGCCTCTCGCCGCCCACGCCCCACGTACAATTCCAATATGGCGGTCCACCGTCGCGATCCGCTTGTTGGCGTTCGGCTTCAGCAGCTTCGACGCCACCACCTTCTCAACAGCCAGCACTACGCCGTCGCGGCAGCGGATGCCCACCGACGTGCCGCCGTTCTCCACCGCCTTGATGGCATATTCCACCTGGAAGTTGCGGCCGTCTGGCGAAAAGATCGAGTTGGCCAAGTCATAGCCTGTTCCTATGGAGGTCTGGCAAACGCACAAGGGACCACTGTCAGCGCACACCAGAGAAAAGAGAGAGAAAGAGAGAGAGAAAGAAATACGACAGCAAGAAAAGACATTCAAAATGCCAACGCACCATATTGCCGGTTGGTCTGTATTTCTTGTTTGGGGCTGAAAAGCACGGGGGAAACAAAAGCAGTCTGAGCAACGAGACGGCACGAAAAAGGGGGGGACGTAAAAAGAAAACAAAACCACAAAAAAAAGCTCGAGCTTGCACGCTGGCGTATACGAGTTCGATGAACGTGTTGCCGGCGGACAATCGTCGTGGGTCGTGATGTTCGGGATAGCAAAACAAAGGTCTCGAATGCAAAGGTCAAAAGTGCTTGGTATTGGAGACATCAAAAAGCCCAGGCAATCATAGCTGTCGCGTTTTGGGACCTGGCAGGCTCCGCTGTGGCGCTAGCATCAGCCACACCGTATTTGGTACCGTGCTTAAAAATTATGTGACTGTACGTCACAGCTCATAATGCGGCAGCCAATCACAGCGCGAGAGGCTTTTCACGCCTCAACCGCAACTTTCCATCGTCTCTCACATCTCACGTCCACAGAGCTCCCAGCAAAGCAGTTGGAGAGCCCCTGCTTTGCTTCACAGTTTCTTCTTATGCTTTTTTTTGTTTTTTAATTCTTTTTTTTGAAACAAAAGAGCTGGCGAAACGGGAGTCATCAAGACAGCATGGCTCACTGGTTCCTATATTTTGTGGAGATGCTATATTCCAGCCTGGCAACGTGCAGTGACACTTGCGGAAGCAGGATGAATGCAGGGAGAAGACAAGCAACTGGAGTTCTTTGTTGAGAGAGACTGTTGCGCTGCGTGGCAGAAGAAATGAAACAAACGTTGGTGGTTCGGCCTTGCCGGGAAATATGACAACTGACAAACTACAAGCGATCTCTTAGACATAGAGTTCACAGATGGCTATTCACAACCACTCCAAGAAAGAGCCGATAAGACGCCTGAAGCTTCCAAAATCCAACATCATAAACATTGAAACATGTAGTAGCCGTGCGTTTTCTTGTGGATGAAACCTCTTGATCCGTCACTGGCAGCATGATGCTCGTGAGACTGCCGCTTGTCGTGCCCTTGACTGTGACGTGCATTGCCACAATTTTATTCTCTGTAGTGTCATTTTTCATGCTCTTGCGCCCTAAAATATTGAGACGTGGACAATTCTTTGTTGAGCCGAAAGTTGATATCAAAGCTTTGGGACACTTGAGCCCCTGAGAAAGGAGCCACCCGCACAAGCTACCCAAGCAAGCCTTGCCTGACCGTATGGCGTGGATCTGTCTGCTATTGGCTCTACCATACTATAATGAAAGCAGTTTGCTCTACTTGTCTGTCTTTCGTCCTGTTTCGTTGTCTTGATGCAAGGCTGCGTAAAGAACTTAGTGGCATCATCTTGCAACAAGCATGTCTTAAGGAGGTTTTGGCCAACATCTGAAGCATGTGGCTTGTTCGCTTGACACAGTGGCCATGGAACTGCACTTCTCATGTGAGGCTGAGTTCCTCTCTCGTCGCGTGAGGCAGTTGTTCATCGCCGCCAGGCCAACTGCTCTGTTTCATCTGTAGCTTTGCTGTTGTGGTTGAAAGACAGTCTTGCTCAAAAAGACATGTATTTATATACGTGATATCTCCCTTCTCGTGAAGCAAAAGAGTCTGGAAAGCAACAGCTCTCACAGCTCCGCCATCTCTTTTTTCAAGCAATCCACCATGGGGTCAGTCAAGCTGTTTGCTTTTGTCAGTGTTCTTAACCACCAAGCATGACGTCTGGTGTTCCATCTGCATTGGCTCAAAATCTCAGCTTTCCTCAGCTTATTGCACACCGTCGTCCATCCCTCCTCTGCAATGGCTTCCAGGCGTGAAACACGTGGTCGGACAGAGATCATCTGGCGTTCCAAACCTAATGAAGCATATGTATGTGTATATATTGTTGTTGTTGTTGTGGTGGTGGTGGTGGTTGTTGCTGTTGTTGTTGTTGTCGTTGGCATGCCTTTTGATCTTATAAATTCGTGGATTCACGGATTCTAGGTCGAGTGCCTGTTTTTCAGTTGCGGGCTTTTGGTTAACACTTTAGCAGTACTGCCTTCATGGACAGCCGGCATATCGTCTGATTCCCGGCATACCAAACCAGGACTGGATATCCGAACGCGATGCCGAGAGCCAATTCTCACAAATAATGAGAACCCGAGCTGAAGGCAAAGAATTTCGCAATTTCGAAGGGCTTGATTTTGGCTGGGGCAAACAAGAGTCTCGGCACCATGTCTTCATCCCCGACATCTGGGGTTTGGATATCACGAAAAGACGAGATATCTCTGCCGTTCGGCTTGTTTGCGTCCCTTCGGTTGTTTCCCCATTTCAAGAGGGTGCCATGAGGGACCCCGGGGATGGTTCATTCAGAGTCATCTTTCACGACAGCACTGCCGGTTCGACCAAGGCAGGTTCGGATTCATTTACTTTGGCTGTTCTCGTCAGGCCAAACGTCCGCGGCGAGGATCGTTGCCATGAGTGCCTTGGGAGGCGATTGTTTTAGAAGAAGGGGTTGGCATGACAGAGAGGAGAAGTGTTTTGTGTTTTGGTCTGTCTCTGATCTCATGTTGTCTTGTCAGTTGCTGCTGCTTGTTATAGATTGCGTTAATTTTGTTGCTTGTCGATTGTGCTGATTTTTGTTGCCTGTCGATTATGTTGATTTTGTTGCTTGTTGCTTGTGTTGAACTTGTTGCCTGTTGCTTGTGCTGATTTTATTGCCTGTCATAGATTGTGTTTTGGCTGCTCGTATTTACTTGACTTTTTTGTGCTCTTTGCTCTTTTAGATAGTTTTTGATTACTATATATGTTATATTGCGCATGGAAAGCCATCGCGAGCCCCGGGCCGAGCATTCGCGTCCGGTATAGGACAGCAGAGGACACAAGTGGACAATCTGAGCAGCAGGGTTTTTGGTGAGAATGGCACTCATGCGGACGACAATACTATAGGATCGTGCTAAGGAAGATGAAATTGTGACTTGTGTAAGTTGTGTTTGGTCTGGGACTGCTTTGCTGGCCGCTGCCTGCCTAAGATAGAATAAGCCCTGCTTTTAGTGGGAAATCCTTAAATATAAGAGAACAACAAGCACAACAGCAACTCGAGCTAAGCACCATGGGTTTATTATATTTCAGGGTAAAAAGCTCAGGACCACACTCAACAACAAACATTGCTCATGGTAAATCCTGTGTAATGTATTGCGATGCAGGTCTGTTCTACATAAGGTGCTACAGAGATTGTAGAGTGTTGACTGTTTCTCCATGTGGGAGTCGGGCTGTTCTCGTGTTAAAATTTTCCCAATGTGTTTAATTCTTCTATAAATTCATAGAGCTACCTTGGCCTTTGTGGCAAGAGAGACATGCTGGCACCGGCTGTGAGCTATGGTTTTCTTTCTTGTACGGGGCATCTTCGTCTTCACCGTCGATCTTGCCAAGGGATCACTCCAACAAAGAGCGTCTTTGTCGTGCCAATATTGTACTTTATAGGAATTGATGCCTATCTACTCTCACGCCAAGGTTTTGGGCTTCTCAACTTTTGGTCGGCTAAATACAACTGCTGGACGATCCAGCTTACTCGGATCCTATTGGCATTCTTTTGCTTTGCTGTCCGGGTCTTGGATTTCTATTGGCAAGCAAGCTCTATTTTCATAGGGCTCTTCTGCTGCTCTGGACGGTAAAGAGCCATCATCATGCAATGGCAATAGTCCTTTTGCGCCCGAGACTGTGAGAGCAGAAAGGCTTATTGAGCGAGCTAGAGTACATTGGATCGCTGTTCCAAAGCAGATCTGTGAGCTCTTTGCCCCGCCCCATCTGCGTCCTGCATAAAGGCTCCCGTATGCAAGCGATCTATGCAAGGCTGAAAAGAGCTAGACCCAATAAATTGAGCCACGCCACAAATGTGGCTTGTTGTTCTTCACTACGTGTAAGGTACGGAGTACAAGGTACGAGTTCTCCATACGTCGCATTACTCTG
Source organism: Raffaelea deltoideospora (assembly GCA_019925385.1). Taxonomy (NCBI): domain Eukaryota; kingdom Fungi; phylum Ascomycota; class Sordariomycetes; order Ophiostomatales; family Ophiostomataceae; genus Raffaelea; species Raffaelea deltoideospora. The sequence continues at coordinate 20,617 of JADHKP010000025.1, read as the reverse complement.
CCCACTCAACGTTTTGAGAAGCGCCCGCCCTAGGCGGGATGTCCCCCCCCTCTTTCCGTTTAATTAGCCCCTTGCCACACACCAAAGAGGGCCAGTCCCGAGCCGCCCTCTTCGCCTGCAGCTGTGAGAGGCCGCCTTTGGATGGCTGCAGGACGCAGCCGCAGAAAGCCAGCGCTCGCTCTCGCGTTTCAAGTTTTTGCGCGACCTGCACGTCTGCGTCCTCAGGGACTGGTCGCCTGTCATTTTGAAACCAACAATGCACAAGAGTATTGCGAGGTAGTACGTTGTAAGACGGAGAAAAACGAACAGTGAAAGTTCGACCTTTTTCATTTTTTTTGAGTGGTTCGTCTCTTTCATTTGGCGTGCTTTGTCTTCTTGTTCTTTTTGTCCTATAATAGTGCCCGTAGTCTGTCGATTGGCCGACCAGCCTCTCGATTTTCGATCTTGAGCTCTACCGCTGCACCCCTTTTTTACTTTCAGCGTCTGTCCTTATCCCCTCGACATTGACTTCACTGCGCATTGCTGGGCCGCATCGACGGCCGCCTAACGTTGAGAGGAGCGCGGCTGGCTCTTTTGTTTTCTTGTCGCCCAGCTGTCATTCGTCCGGCCGCATTATTGAACCCTCTTTTTTTTTCTCTTCTTCTTCAACCTGCTTCGATTCTTTTGCTGCTATTTTTGGTCTTGCATTTCTTTTGACGCCTTGCTTTCCCTCTGGCCCACACCCCCCCCTTTCTTCAGTCGGCGTCGACAGTAAAGAATGCGCCAACATCTTTGGCCACATACTTGACTTTTTGTCGCAAAAGGTCGCCGTCGTTTCTGTTCTTTTGTATTTTTTTGCTTCCATTCTTCTCATTCTTACCGTTCTTTCCCTTCTTTCCCTTCTATCCTTCTTTTCACTCTTTTCCTTCTTTTCCTTCTTATCGTTCTTTTCCTTCTTCCCTTTCCTCTTTTCCCAATCACCCGTTTTGTGTCTTCCGCTTTTCTCTTTTTCCCAGCTTGTCCTTTGCCTTTTTTCGCAAGCTGAACACATTCGTTGCCCTGTTTCCTTCCACCCTTCCTTCTCAAAAGACACACGCCTGGTGCTCACCGTCCTTTTTTTTTCTTTTCGATGGACCAGCCACCGCCGCCACCACCACCACCACCGCAGCCTGCACAGGCGCCTGCCGAAGGGCACGAAAATGACGCAACAGCCCTCGTTCCCTTTGGCAGCAATGTCGACTCCGACGCCGACACAGAGCATCCTGCCCCCGGCCACCGACGCAGCCCGCGCGCCGCGCCGTCTCCTTCGGCGTCGCAGTCCTCGCTGCGATATGCGCGCCGCGCATCCCGTCCCCACCGCCATCCGCGGCCCCGCCCGCGATCGCGCTCACATGCGCATGCGCATGCGCGCCAGGATGGCCGTGGCCGGGGCGACGACACATATGATGACGACAACTCAGAGCCAGACGTCGACGAGAAACACCACCGGCGCGGCTCGCCGTCGCCGTCGCGGTCGCCCTCTGTTGGATCTCCCGACGACTCTGGCCGGCGACGCCGACGGTCCGCGTCGTCGCAGTCCGGCCGACCGCGCCGGCGGCGGCCCCAGCAGCTGCCGCCGTTGCCGCCGTCGCGCCGGGCGTTGCTGATGGCGGGCCTGCGCCGTCTGAGCGGCTTTGGGAGCAGCAAGTCGAAAAACCAGCAGACCTGGAGGAGCAGTCTGCCGCAGTCGCGGGCTCGACACCGCGACGACGACGACGACGACGATTACCGCGGCGGGGGCAACGACGACTCGGGGCTGAAAACAACGCTGCTCTTTCTGGGATCGGTGCTGGCAGCCACGTTCTGCGCCGAGAAGTTCTGGCCCAAGGGCGTGACATATGGCGAGCGCGAGGAGTGGGAGATTGAGCGCGACGAGCAGCGCCGCCGCAGACACCGGGCCTCTCGCGCTGGCGCATCGCCGCCGGACGAGAAGGTGGGACGGCGCAGTGACAGGCTGGCAGAGCGCTCTGTTCCTCGCGACGGTTGGGACAGCGGTGGCTCGCCGCCTCGGCGCAGAGAGCGTGGCCTCGAGCGTGACCGAGACCGATACCGTGATCGCGTCCGAGACCAAGACCGAGATCGAGACCGAGATCGAGACCGAGACCGAGACCATGACCGGGACCGAGACCGAGATCGCGAGCGTGATCCCGTTATCGGCGAGCAGCTGCGAGATCCCAATGTTGCCCGTGACCGTACTGTCGACGTTGTGCTGGAACGGCGGCGCTCGGTATTGCGCGAGCGAGACGGGCAGCGGCCGGCTTTTCGGTACGAGCGCCAGCGCACCGAGGACGAGCGCCAAAGACTCGAGCCGGAGCGAGAGCGAGTCTATGTCGCGCGAGAGCGAGCATATGCGGCGCGAGACCGTGGGCTTCGCGAGCCGCGTGAGCCGCGCGATTTGCGCGGTGGCAGCGAGTACCGCAGGTCGGGTGGATCGAGCGATTTCCGAGACGGGCGTGAATCCCGCACCGTGCGCGATCTCCGTGACCCCAGAGACTCTAGAGACTCCCGAGACGTTCGAGATTCCCGAGATCCCCGAACCTCACGAGACTTGGATTCCCGAGACCCCCGTGCCTCACGAGACTTGGACCCCCGAGACCCCCGAGCCTCACGAGACTTGCGAGACTCTCGCGATTTTCGCGATTCTCGCGATTCTCGCGATTCTCGCGAGTTTCGCCGGTCTCGCGATCTGGGCGACGCCCGCGCCACCCGTGATAGCCCCAGTGCTGGCTTGCGAGCGGCCCGCAACGAAGCAGCAGCCTTGGCAGCGTCGGCGGCGGGCGCCGCCACGGCGGCGTCTGCGGCGGCTGCGTACACTGCTGCATCGAGACGCCAGTCGTCGTCGCCGCCGCCACAGCTGTCTGTGCGAGACCAGGACGGCGGCGACGGCCGCAACCGCCAAAGTGCAGACGAACCGCTGCTGCGACGCCGGGGATACCGCCGCGATTCCCTGGACGACGGCGACCTGGGCTCCGTTCCACCGCCGCTGCAACGGCGGCGGCAGCCGGCGACGACGCTCTATTCCCACGGAAACCAACCGCTGTCTGCTGCCATGGCCTCTGCCGTGTCCCCCCCAGCGCCCGCGGCTCCCCCATCGCCCCGGACTCCGCCATCGCCGTCGCCGCCGTCGCGGCGGCCGGCACCGGTGGTCGTCCATAACAGCAAGAGCAACGGCGACGATTACGCTGAACAGCAGCGCGCTCTCCGGCGCAGGCGGCAGTCCCTCCAACCGGACCAGCGCGTGCCCCAGTTGACGCAGGAAGTATCGTACGAGCGGCGTTCTTCCGATGTTGCTTTGCGGGAACGCGAGCGGCAGCAGCAGCGGCAGCAGCGGCAGCAGCGGCTGCAGCAGCAACAGCAGCAGCAGCAGCAGCAGTCGAGACGACGCAGTGGCCAAGACTTTGACGACCGCCAGCGGCCAGGACGGCACAGCACATATGTTGCCGGCAGCAATGACGCAAGGCGTATGAGGGCGGCTGCTGCTACTGCCGGGGCAGCAGCCGGCGGAGCGGCCGCACTGGCTGTGACGGTTGCCAGCTCGCGTGCTGGGAGAGGCGGCGACGGTGGCGGGGTTGGCAATGTTGGCAATGAAGATGGCCGAGCTCAGCGCCCGTCCGAATATGTGCGTGGAGAGCGTGCTTCGTCTGCCCGGGTTGACATCGACATCTACAGCAGTGACGATGCGACACGTCGGCGCCGCAGCGAGGGCGCGGCGGCTTCTGCGCCGGTGGCTGTGCAAAGGAGGCGCCGCGTGACCGAGACAACGGTTGTGCAGGTGCCGCCGAGGGCTCCGTCACCAGTTTCGCCGCCGTCGAGTCCCGACTACACGAGTCGCCACCACCCAGACACGCGTCGCCGCAGAGTGACCATTGACGTGGGAGACTTTCGCAGCCCCGTGGACCCCGGCCACAGCAGCCCGATCAAGTGGTCGACGGCGCGCCGGTACAGCGGCGACGAAGCCGAAGAAAAAGATGCCAGCCTGGCTGACTCGACCTCGGACTCGGACACGGACTCGCCGCCGCCTGTGCCGTCACCACTGCCGTCGCCTCTGCCGTCGCCGCAAAGGCCGAGGGTGGTGTCTGTTGACGTGATGAGTGGAGGAAGAAGAGGCAGCGGAGGGAGTGGAGGAGTTGGTGGTGGAGGTGGAGGTGGAGGTGGCCGATTTGCCGGCCTGGGACGTGGTGACAGCGACGGAGACAGCAGTGACAGCGACAGCAACAAAAGCAACCACAGCGACAGCAACAAAAGCAGCCACAGCGACAGCGACAGCGACAGTGACCGAACGCCTCTTGCAGCATGGGCAGGGTCTGGAGGAGGTGGTGGTGGTGACGGAGACAGTGATGGTGGCGGTGCTGCATACTCGCCCCGTTCGCCGAGCCTGGCTGACAGCCACTCGTCGTCGTCGTCGTCGTCGTCGGCCGGCGTGCGGTCGGTGCTGTCGTCCAAGTCGACGTCGTCGTCGCATTCGTCGCCGGTGATTTCTGGCGGCCGTGTGCAGACGGACAAGCGTGCCGCTTCCATCGGATCGTTGTCGTCGTCGAGCAACAGCGACGACGACAGCGACGCCGGCAGTTTCAAGTATGGCCAGGAGTATCTCTTAAAGTATGCCGCGCCGCGTGCGTCGAAGCAGAGCGACGACGACGACGGCGGCGGCGACGCGGCGTCGCGGGCGATCCTGCAGCGGCAGCTGGAGCTGGACCGCGAGCGCGCGCGGCTGGAGCACGAAAAGGAACAGCGGCTCAAGGAGTGGGAGCTGGAGCGGCTGCACGACAAGCTGGAGCTGGCCAAGCGGCGCGAGTCGATTGCGGCGGAGCTGGCGAGGAGGGCGATGTCGTCGTCGTCGGCGGGGGCGGCGTCACCACGGCGCTGGTCGACGTTTGATTTTGGCAGCAGCAGCGGCGGTGGTGGTTTTGGCGGCGGCAAGGACGACAGCCCACTGTTGGGCCGCAGCCCGTCGCCGCCGCCGGCCATGTCGTCGCTGTTCCGCGTTTCCGGCGGTCCGCGGCCGGACTCGGGCTCGGGCGGCGCGGCGCTGCCGCTGCCGACGGCTGCGCCGGCCGGCCCGCGCAGCCAGCTGCTGCAGCATCTCGACGAGCGCGAGCGCCAGGAGCGCATCCGCGAACAGGCGGCGCTGGCCCGGGCGCGCGCGCTCGAAGAGCACGCCCAGCTGCTGCGCGACCACGACGCCGAAGCGCGCGCGCGCGAGGACCGCGAGCGCGAGCGCCGCGACGCCGCCTTTGCCCGCCGCATCGAGCTGCGCCACCAAGCTGCCTCGGCGGCCGTGGCGGCGGCCGCTGCTTCGGGGCCTCGCCGGCGCTATTGACTGAGCCGAGAAGGAGTCACCGAGAAGGAGTCACCGAGAAGGAGTTGCCGAGAAGGAGTTGCCGCAGTGGATTAGATGCGATGGCGGAGATGGGTGGACGACGTTAGATGGGTATATGGCAGTAGATGCGATGATGGCGGCTTCGACACAGATCACCATGGTGGCCGGCGTTTTCTTAATTCGAATGAGAGGAGACTGGATTGATTTTCTTGGATGGGGAAATGGAGTTGGAAATGCTTGGATGGACGTGGAGCTGTGCTTTTGTTTTATACCCAAGCTGGACAGCTGTTTCCTCTTTGAATTGATCTCACCTCTTGCCCTTGCCTCTTTTGTGTTTGCTGCCTCATCCTCGAAGAACGGTCAGGCCTCCTCTTTCCTGTTTGGTTCAAAACACGTCCAAATTCAAGTGCCTCCTTCCTATTTAAAATGCTATACTTTGGCAAGTGCTGCTCTAAATGCTATTTCCATTTGATGCTGACTCCAACCTCTTGTCTGCTATTTCCCATGTGACTCCAACTGTCTGCTATTTCCCCTTTTGATGCTTTCCCCATTTGAACGCTGACTCTGCTATTCCTATTTGCATGTGACTCCACCCTATTCCCCATTTGCATCTCACTCCATCCTCTCATCACACACTCTCTTTTGTTTCTGTGCTTTCGCACATCGGCCCATGTCCAGCCTCCGTGGCACCCCTGGCCGGCTCGCCGTCGTCGGCATCCTCGCCCGCCAGCGGCGGCGGCGGCGGCGACGACACTACCACGTCTCGGCGCCGGGTCCCCCGGCCCCGGCCGGCCACGATGGGCATCTCGTCGGCCTCGCTGCTCTCGGCAGTCTCTTGCTCGCTCGGCAACGACAGCGGTGGTGGTGGTTGTGGTCGTGGTGGTCGTGGCAGTCCTGCTGCTGGCTCTGGTGTCGGGGCCGTGCTCAGGACTGTGGCTTCGGCTGTCTGGGCTGTCTGGGCTCTCTGAGCTGCCTCGGCCGCCCTGGCCGCCTTGGCCGCCTCGGCTGCCTCGGCCGCCGCAGCCTCCAACCAGCCGGCGCCGGCCGTCCGCAGCACCAGCACGGGATTCACGTCGGCGGAAAACCAGCGCTCCTTGCGTGTCGAGCTGCGGGATCCGCCCTCCAGTGCCGAAAAGGCCGTCCGGGTCGTGCGCATCCGCTTAGCCGGGCCAGTGGCCACGGCCGCCGACACCGACGACGACGCATCGCTGTGGTCCGACCCCTCGGCCCCGCCAACGTCGCCGACGCCGCCAATGCCGCCAACGCCGCCGAGGCCGCCGACGACGCTCACAAACCGGCTCAGCCGCTGGCGCTGCTTCTGCAGCCGCCCGTCGTAGGCGACAATGCCTCGCACATACGGAGCAACATCGACCACGACCGTTTCCACCGGCCGGTCAAACACCGACGCCGCCTCGCGCGACGCGCCGCCGCTGTCCGTCCCTGCCAGCGTGCCGAACGCCAGCGCCAAATCGGCCCGTCCAACCACCGCCGGCGTCTCGCTGAGGACATGCCCCGGCTGCCGGTCTGTCTGCCGGTCTGTCTGCCGGTCTGGCTGCCACTGCCGCTGGATGGCTGCCACCACGGCCGCCTCGTCGAATCCGCCCAGGCCACGGCGCCGGCCACGGTGCCGCTCGCAGTCGACCTCCCGCAACAGCTGCCGCGCCGACCGCCGCAGGGCCGAAGCCACGGCCAGACGTTGCCGGTCGCCAGCATATGCTTCCGGCGTCGGCTCCAGCAGCGACAGGCCCAGCACGTAGTCGTCGCGCGCCTTGGCCGGCAGCGGCGGCAGCGTGGCATCGAGGGGGATCTGCGAGTGTTAGTTTGTAAAAGGTAGGACTGCCTTTGGCGCTTAGCCAGAACACAAGTCTTTGACGCCAAAACACAATGTCCTTCACCCACCTTGTTGTCAGTCGCAAACACCATGCACGACGCCACGTCGGCATCGCTCATCGTGTCTGCAAACCGGCTGTATGTCTCCAGCAGCTGCCGTCGGCCGCGCTTGCCCCAGCCGTCGCTGTCGGCGCCGCCGTCCATCTCGGCCGCCCAAGTCTCCAGATCCAGCGAGTCTTGCCACTGGCCCAGATCCAGCGACCAGCTTGTCCAGCTTTCCTGCATCAGCTCGTCTTCGTCGGGCGTGTCGTCGTGCTGCCCGTCGGTGTCTCTCCCGTCGGCCCTGTCTTCGTTCTGCCTGCCGCAGTCGCCCTCGTGCCGCACCCATCCCATCCCGACTTGGTACGTGTCTTGGCTGGTGACTCGCAGAATGTCGTCGTAGCCCAGTCCCGCCGACCCAGCACCTCCAGCACCGGCCGCCCCATCCCGTCCACCGGCCTGGCCGCCCTCCTGGCCGCCGTCCCGTCCACTGCCCCCCTGCTGCACTGCACACCACCAGTCGAAGCCGCCGCGCGGATCGCCAACGCCCATCTGGCACCAAAACTGCAGGTCGGCCAGGGCGCCGCGCAGGTCGTGCCGCCGCGCCGCCACCAGCGCCTGCACGGCTGCCCGCTGCAGCAGGTGGCCCTCGCAGGCCGCAATCAGCACCAGCCGGTCCACGGCCGCGGCCGCCGGCGGCGCCTGGAAGCGGAAAATGCCGTGCAGCCGCAGCGTGTGCAGCGGCACCAGCGACTCGTCGTTGCACGTGACCACAAACGGCCGCTTGCTCTGCGCCATCAGCCCCGTCACCGTCGTCCAGAACTGCCGGTCCTCCTCGTACAGCACATCCGCCTCTTCCAGCAGAATCAGCGACTGCTTCTGGCTGCTGCGCCCGCGCCCGTCCGCACCGGACGCCGGCGGCTTCGGCTTGCGGCCCCGTTTCGCCGCCGTCGTCGCCGCCGTCGCCTTGGGCTTGAAAAACGCATTCATCGTCGCTTGCTTGCCACCGCCACTGCTGTCATCTCGGCTGTTGTCGTCGCCCTCGGTGTCCGCCACCCCCGGCCGCTGCCGGTGCTGCACCATGTGGTTGCGCGTCATGTCGCCGATCCGGTCCAGCACGTCCTTGCCGCTGCGCCGGCTGCTGGCATTGATTTCAAACACCTCAAAGCCCATCTCCCGCGCCACCGCATACACCGCCGCCGTCTTGCCACACCCCTGCGGCCCGCTGACCACGATCGCGTTGGTGAGCCTAGCACCGTCGCCCCGCCGCCCCGCCCGCTCCACCAGGTCGCCCGTCCGGATCACCGTCTTCTTCTGGCCCTCGCCGCCCGCTCCCCCCGCCCCCGCCGTGTCGCCGTCCGACCACACCTCGCCCATCTCGTCGTCTTCGTCGTCGCTCGACACGATGAAGCCGTCCAGCTGCTGCTTCCGCTTCGCCTTGCGCCGCCGCTTCGCCCCGGCCCCTGCCGTCCCGGCCCCTGTCCCGGCCGCCGCCGACGACGACGGCGTCGCCGCATCGCCCGACCCCGACGCCCCGCTGCCCGTGTCCACCGCCACCACCTTCATCGCCGCCAGCCAGTCCCGCATCATCAGCGGCTCCCGCCCGGCCTGCAGCACCTCCGCCGCACACGCCGGCGCGTACTTTTGCGCCCACGCCGCCGTCTCGCACTGGTGCCTGTCAAACGCCGACGGCGTCGTCCGCATCATCTCCAGCAGCGGCTGCGTCTGCGGCGACGTCGAAGCAGGCGCGCCGTCGCCCAGCTGCTGTGTCACCAGCGCACAAAGTGCGCCCCGCGTCTGCACAACCCGCCGCGGCAGCCGCAGCGTCGCCGGCGGCTGCGGAATGTCGTCGCTGCTGCTGCTGCTGCTGGCCTGGCGGATCTCGTCCGCAATGGCGGCCACGCCAAGCGCTCGCGCCGTCTGCGCCAGCACCGACTCGTCCGCTTGTACGGTCACGGCGCGGCCTTTGCGCTTTCGCCGCGGCAAAACCACTTCCTTGTCCGCGCCGTCCGCCACGCCGCCGCCGTCCGCCACCACCCTATTTTCTCTCCGGTCCTCCTCCCCGTCGGGCCGCACATGAACGGCCCCCTTCCACGGCCAGGCCGGAAAGCAGGCGCCCGGAAAGCGCAGAATCCCGTTTTTCGGCCCAAACTGCGGCATCCGCAGCGGCGCTGCAACTGCTGCACCGACAGCTGCACCGCCGCTCGCCGCCCGTCTCTGGCTCGGCGAGCACGGCGTCGACGTGTAGCACGGCGGCGCGCCTGACGTTGGCTTGGCCGCCTGCGTCGTGCTCGTCGTGCCGGCTGCTGTCTGTGCCGGCTGCTGCTTGGTGTGTGCGCCCGCCGTGAAGAAGGGGTGAGCCTTTTTGCTTGCTGAAGGCGCAGCGTTAGGCTTTGGTACGGCGGCTGCCCCTGTCGCTGCTGCTGTCGCTGTCGCTGCTGCTGCTGCCCTGCCGACTTTGGTTGCGCTCGCTGCTTGGCTGGTCTCTGGGGGGAAAATCCGACATTTGCTGCCCATAACAGCATCGATCAAGACTCCAATGCGGACCCGCGCCGAATCGTTGCCAGCTCCATACGCCACAACCAGCGGGCCGGCGGCTGCCGTCTTCTTGGCCCGTCCGCCCGGGGCAGCAGCAGCAGCGGCGCCGGCGGTCTTGGGCTTTGGCGGCGAGCCAATGGTGCCCGTCCGGGGATTGAACTGAAGCAGACGCCGGGGGGGTGTCGGCGGCCGCGGCATGGGCGCCGTCGACACGATTTGCGGCTGGTCAGAGCTGCAGCCCGGCACCGCGGTCTCGGAGACGAAACGCGGCGGCGCCGCACGTTCCGAGGAGAATAAAAGGGCTGGAGCCACGGACGCATTCTCGTGCACTGTCGCCGCCACCGGGGACGAGGACGTCAGGTCCACTACCGTTTCTGCCGGTTCTACCGGTTCTACCGGTTCTACCGGCCCGCTCGCCGTCGCCTGTCGCACAAAGAGCCCCGCAATGCCGGCCGGCGACGCTTTCTGCTTCTTTGGCGGGCGGCCGCGTCGTTTGGGCGGTGCGGGCAAGTCGGCAGCAGCAAGAGAGGTGGCAAAGGCGGCGGGCACGGCTGACGAGACCGCCGCCGGACCAGCGTTCGAGGCTGCACTGGAAGAGGCGTCAACAACACGTCCCCCCGGCTCGTCGGATGCCGCGTCTGACTTTCTCTTTCTGCTGCTGCTCGGGAGAGCGCCGCCAACCGATGTCGGTGCAGCCTCGCCGGCTGCTCGCAGAGTATCGTCCACGAGCGGCAGCATCGGGGCATTCGGAGCAGGGACGCCCGGCGCATGTGGCGGCTGCACGGCTGGTCGCGGCAGCAGCACCGGCTGCGCGGACCGCTCTCCAGCTGCCTCGTGCATCACGGCCGACACCGGCGTCGTCGGCTTTGCGTCGTCGCTGGCGCTTCGCATCTGCTGGGCCGCCACCGGTGGCTTTGGACTGCCCGCAAAGAGCGGATGCAGCTTTTTGGGCGGGCCAGCCGCGGGCTCGCTGGCCATGGCAAAGATAGCGGCTGCCGACATAGACCTGGACACAAGAACAAGTCAACCTTTTGTCTCTCTCTCTTTCTCTCTCTCTTTCTCTCTCTCTCTCTTTCTCTCTCTTTGTCTCTCTCTCTCTTTCTCTCTCTTTGTCTCTCTCTCTCTTTCTCTCTCTCTCTCTCTCTCTCTCTCTCTCTCTCCTCTCTCTCCCCCTCATCGCACCTCTTCTCGCTTCGTACCTTGCCTCTTCGCTCTTCCAGCCACACGCTCCTTGTCGATATTTCGCGTCAAGCAGGTCTCTGTAGGGGTGGGAAAAACCATAGCTTGTCGAACTCGCAATGGGTGACGCATGAGCTCGACAATTTACCGTGTTGGTCACTAGCCACTTTGGAAGTCGCGTCGCTCATAGTTCGCGTCTCTGGCCTAGCAAAAAAAGTCGCTCTCTGATTCGCTACTCGGGTATGGTCACGTGTAATGCTGCTGGCGTCACAAATTGTACGAAACTACAGTGCAGCTCCACAATTAAATCAATTCAACTACCGACGGCGCAACTCCTTCGCGTCTTCTCGTAAAGCTTGGCTTCAACGACGTATTACAATCTTGTCGAATCTCAGCAACATCTGGCAATCTCCAAAAGTCAATACAAAAAACCCTGTTCATCAACCATAATCCGAAAAGCAATGTTTCCTCCTCATTGGGAAAAGCCAACCAGCACCAGCAAACCGACCAGGCATAGCAGCTACAGCCGCACAAGGCACAAAAGGTTGTAGAAAAAATGAACTATGCAGATGACAGGGCCAGGAGGCTTTAAAAGCCACAATGCAACTGGGCGTACGAGTATGTTGCGTATAAGGGCCATGACTCTTCAGCGTCAATAGGTCCCGACAGTGGCCATTTCTCGGGTGGCCATGTACTGGTCAGAACGCTAGAACGCAGGCGTATCCATATAGCGTTTAACTACTCTGTACGACGTAGTCGGTAAGGGGTTCCATCCTCGTACGTAAAGTATCCATAGCTTTGCAACTCCCTGGCTAATTTTTTTGCTTGGTCCCGTAATTCGTCGCTGCGACTTCTTTCCCCTTCAAACGCTGCGGTGCATTCGAGTACATCCTCGAGTTTCGTGCTCATTTCCGTTGTTAAATCAGCTTTTTCTTTGAGAAGCTTTTCCAAGTTGCATTCAATCTCTGTTAGGCGTGTATTAATGGAATCCAGTGTAGCCTTTGCGGGCTCAAGTTTTTGGCGTGCCTGTTCCACCCTTACAAGAGCTACGTCTTCATCTGACAAGACTTTCTCATATTTAATAAACAAGTCTGCGCGTTGTAGCTCCGCAGCCGCATCCATAGTGTCGCTGGAATCCTTGGGGGTGTGGGCCAACTTGGCCACAAACATTAGTTCCTGTCCACGGCGGCCTCCAGTAGGGAATTTCACCACCGTCTCAAGGTTGACGTCTTTGGCGTAAATGGGCCGTGCCCTGTCATTCTTTGGACTCATGAATCTATATTTTTCTGCCACTTCCTTCAAAGCGGTATCCCGAGATAATGCTAATTTGTGGCATTCCGTTGCTGGCTGTGAACTCCGGTAATAAAGCTCGAATATCATAACAATGTCCCGTTGATTTTCGTTCAGGCTACGCAAGCGAACAAAGGTCGGCTCGCTGTCCCGGTCCATCATCTTGCCAAGCGGTATGCGCCCGTTATATACTCGTAGGTCTCTTTGCGGATAAATCTCTTCGACTTTCAGGTTGACCGCCTGTAGTCCCTCGAAGCGCAGCCAGATTGGTTGACTTGACGCTGAACGTTCGCCGGACATCTGCAGGTGAATGGGCGCCACTGGGGCAGCTTCCACACTCTTGGAGAATAATCTAGGCAAACGCAGTGCTGGTCTGGCGTACATGCCGGAGGCAGTCTCTTGAAGGGGGATTCCCACAACTTCATGTTCATTGAGCTCTGGGCCGCAGTCCAACAAGCCATACAGCTCCTCGTTCGGGGCGGTATGCAGCCGGAGCTGTATTTGGAGACAGCCGCCAGTAACCTGAAAGGCACCAATTGACGCCGCTTTTTCCCTTCTCGAGACAAGCGTTCCGTAGCCGGCAAAGTCAGACGGAGCACTGGCCAGGGCTCCGAAAAGTGAATATTCTGAATACTCTTCGCTAACTTTGAATCCCCATGCCAAAATCGAATGGTCCCGGGAGGTTTTTAGAATTTCTTCCTGTAACCGGTCAAAGGCTCGCTCGCCCTCGCCGTAAATCATTGGCATCGTGATGTCGAAGATGCCCATGAGACAATATGCGATATCCTCCTTTCTGGTCGTTTCCCGATTTGCAGCCCATGACATGCGCTCTGCCACGCTCGCATTGTGGAGGTCCTCCCATCTGAGGAGAAAGCGATCAGGAATGCCGGTGATTTTTTCAATCTCGTGGGCTAGGTCCGCTTTCGTTCCTATGGAGCCCCATTCCCGGTCGTAAAAGTGCAACTCGTCGGGAGCAATGAGCTCTTGCAACGTCCAGCCTCGTCGAAACCAACGACTGGCAGGCAGCTTCGATCCGGCATCCCCATCCCCGGGGTGGACATCCGAAAGATAGGCATAGCAGATGGTGGCTTTTTCGTACCATTTAAACATTGAATTGATGGCCTCGGTGAGCTCCACAGCGTCCGTCTTGTTGATGCAGCACGTGTCGATCCAAACGTAGCCAATGCCGTCTTTCTGGGCTTGCTTACAACAGCCGAGTATCTTGATCGTGAGAACCCTTTGAGTATCTCCTGCCTGGATATCTTGGTAAAGCACCTCATCATTTGGCGCTCCCCAAGTATGCGATAGAATGGCGTATTTTGGAATGCTGTCGCCAAAGAATTCCTCCAGCTGGAGGGTCTTCACGTTGAGAAGACGCATCTTTTCCAGGTGACAAGCGTGGACATTCGGACAATTCGCGACGCAAAAAGTTGCTCGACAAGATTGTTGCTCTGCAAGCTGACCAGTGTTAGTCAAAGTATGCCAGGCTGACGACTGCAAATTAGTTGGCCTTCGACATACTTTGAGCTTACTCGAGCACACGACGGTATTTATGCTTCCTCTGGCTTTTCCTAGATGCTTTGAACTTTGAATGACATTAATAATAGGGGGATAATACGCTTCGAGATTTGAGGTCTCGTGGTTTAAAAGGAGGCGACACAACAAAATAATGGGGTGTTAACATTGTACTTGTGTGGCAAGCACAGCTGATAGCATGGAGATGTATAGTGTTATCTGACATTCGAAAGCAAGCGTCAGCCTTGCCAGATTTGAAGAGACTAGCAAGCGAGCAGTGCCACATTATGCGACGCCCAACTCTGACGGGCGAAACCCAACCCCTCAACCCCCTCGCCCAGATGGGAGGGGCTGCAGAACGACAAGGCAAAAAAAAGCAACATTTGGAAGATTCTCGAGTCGACTTTGGCTTTCCTGTGGCGAGAATGAAGTTTTACTAGTGATTCTGTACCGACGTCTCTGGCCCCTGATTGATGTGGTTGGCCTTAGCACGTCACCAACGGATGAGCAGTGCCATTATACTGCATTTTCAATGGAGTACCTAATTTGAGGTTTTTATTTTGGACTGCACGTACGATGGATGACTGCAAGACTGTGCCTGGCCTCTACCCAGTCTCAATATAGTCACGTGTCTGGTGTTTTGCTTCGTCGTGCTCGGCACGTAAATCCGCTGCAGCAGTGATTCCAGAGACTGGCTAGCTGAATAGAAGCGGATGTGTCGGTATGCCTGCTGACCTTGATGCCCAATCCTGCAACATTATGTATTACTTTGTCTATATAGCATGTGAGATCTAAGCTTTGGCTGTCGGCCTATGCTCTCGGAGGCCTCGGAAGGCTCTTTGGAGTCTTTCAGAGCCTTTCAGAGAGCATATCGAAAGGCAGGATTCTGCTTGTCCGTCAAGTCCAAAAAGTCGCTGCTGTAAACATGGCCGTCCTGGGCGGCGGCGCGGTCTCGGCGCTTGTTCTCCCAGACGTAGACGAACCGGAGCACCAGGGTGGCGACAATGGCCAGCGACAGACAGGCCATGATGGCCACCTTGGCCGGAATGTACTGCGGAGCCGTGTACCCGGTGAACGTCAGCGGGCCGATGATGTTGGAGGCGCCGTAGGCAAACAGGATGACAGCATTGATGCTGATTTTCTTGGTGTGGCCGGCATAGTTGGCAGCGCCCCAGGCATACATGACGGCGAGATCTGCAGAAGCATGAGTCACTGCTGGAGCCAGTCGGCCCGGAGGGGGGTTTGGGCTATGTGAGATGGCTTACTGGGGCCGAATATGGCAGTCAGATAGATGCCGGCCAGCTTGCCGGCCTTTTGGTGGGCGGGCAGGAAGGCCATCAGGCCGCCGCCCAGCACGCCCGGCGCCAGCAGGGCGACGATGCCCCAGGCGCGGTTGTTGTAGCGGCCGGCAAACCACGAGGCGGCGGTGACGGCCACCATGGAGATGACGCCGCTGGGCACGTTGAGCAGGGCGGACTGCTTGGGCGTGTAGCCGAAGCCGTGGATGAGGGTGCTCGAGTACGAGCCGGTGGCGCCGGTGGGCACGTTGCCGGCAATGATGATGACGACAATGAGCCAGGTGCGGAAGTCGAGCAGCGTTTCCGTCATCTGGTTCGCCTTGAACGTCTTGTTCTCGATGCCCGTCATGTTCTCGCGCAGGCGCTCGATGGCGAGCACCTTTTCGCTGCGAGAGAGCCGAGACGTCATGGGCGAGTCCGGGAGCAGGAAGAAGAGGAGAAGGCCCCAGCAGACGGTGACGAGGCCAAAGGTCAAGAACATGATCTGGAAAAAAATGAGCAGGATGGTCAGGACAGCCGCTTTGGTAAAGCCAGCGGCAGCGGCCGAGCAATGGAGGAAATCTGACGCGTGACCCACCTGCCAGGACTTGAAGGTTTTGGCCACATAGAACTGGAAGCCAAAGGAGCTGAGGGCTCCAATGATGGTGCCAGCGCCGACTCCAAGGTACCAGATGGCGATTCTGAGGGGCTGTTCCGATCGCTGCAGCGTGTTAGGTGTTTCCCAGACACACATACATCGTGTAGTGTAAGATGTGTACATGTATATAGCGTGTACAAGTATATAAAGTACATGTATATGATGTGTGCGTGTATATGGATGTATCAAACTCACCTTGTACCACATGCCGGTAATCAAAATCAAACAAGGCGCGCTGGCTGCCTCAAAGATGCCAAGCAGCAGACGCACAGCAATCAGGCCGCCAAAGCTATTGCAGGCACTGTGGACTGTAGCAAGTTAGGCGAGTCTGGTGCGTGTTTTGCTTGCCTCTGTTTTATAGGCTTGGACGCAAGGGAGCGAAGACAACTTACCGGCAACCATGACCCCCCACAGCGCAACGTTGACGGCCAGGTACTTGGCCGTGGGGAAGCGCTGCATCAGGTAGGCGTGTGCGGGCTGAAAGACTGCAAAGGTGACATAGAAGAAGGTGGCCAGGTACGAAAAGTCGGCAGCCGTCATGCCGGTGTCCTTTGTCAAACCCATGACGTTGGCATAGTTGACTGTCGGTGTCAGCCAGGTCATTGAGACATTGAGCCATTGAGCCATTGAGCCATTGAGCCATTGAGACATTGCGCCATTGAGCCATCGGCAAGGGATATAGAAGAACGGCTTGTTATAGGAACACGGCCGGCGAACACGGCTTGCCCTTTCGCCAGGCATTCACTTACTCAAGCTCTTATCAATGTACTGCAAGACATAGACGCCAAAGAGCAGAGGCATGATGAGAAAGTCCACCTTGCGCAGAAGCTTCTTCTCATCGAGCTCGGTGGCGGCGGCGGCATCGCCTTCGGTGCGCAAAAAGTTCAGGGCTCCGTCGACCTCCTTGGCCACGAGCTCCTCCTTGCCCACCATGATGGACTCGACAGGGGCCAGCGCATCGGCATTGCCAATGCCGTGCTCGTTCTTTTCTGCGTCTGCAGTCATCCCGGCCCGTCGCTCTGCTCTCCTTGCTTCTTATTTTTTGCTTCCTTCTTCCTTCTTTTCGCTCTTTGCCCTTGTTCTCTTTTTTTGTCTTTCTCTTCCTTTCGCGCCAGGTTTCGCGTGAGAGCTGGGGAAAGAGTCGAGTTGCGATCAAATATCAGAAGAAAACAGCAGACAGAAGAGCGTCGTCCAGGTCCAGTCCTGTTGCCCTGTCGTTTGACGCGGGCAGCCATCCCTCTTTGTATCTAACCGCACGGCTTTCCCTTTTCCTTCTAGGGTCTCAATTGCCAGCTTTTTTTTTTTTTGCACCACCCCCCTGCCCGGTCCAGCAACAAGACGCAGGCACAGTCTCTTATCATCCTCACCGGGCACTGCGCAACCAAGATAGAAGAGATTGTTGATTATAAATGCACAGGTGTGTGTCAGATTATTTTGTTTCCGTCTTGGGCGATTGGTGGTCTGATAGCAATCGCGGCTACCATGTCAGATGCTATACGAGCATCCCCTTATAGTTAGGCTGTGGCACTTATCCGGGTCTGTCTCATGCGACATCAGACGTCGGCCAGGTCCGCAGAATATCTGCGATACCACAACACGACACGGCCCATCTGGCTTCGGAAAATGTCCTATCTGGTTTCTCGGACGCCCACGATGCGGTTTTGCCGTCAGATTGGCCAGCCGGGTCTGGATGTGTGATATCATCTGGCCATTGGTGCGTATGGCAAGATGCATGCGACGTAGCGCAGAAAATCTCCGAGTCGATCTTGGTGATATATGCCGTGTAGCCGGAAGCTTTTCTGTTCTCCCATTGTTTTCGTGGCAAGTGTCAGTCTCTAGGATTCTGCCCAATTGCCAAGCATCATGGAAAACGCCTTTGGACGACTCATCCGCGCGGTTTGCAGGCTGCCGTCTGCACCTCCGAGGCTGGCGACAGATGCATGCAGCGCCCGTCGGGCCATTGCTCGCCCGGCCGCCGTGCACCGGCCCCCGGCTCGTGTGACCGCTGGCCAGCGCCGCGCCTATTCGCAGGCCAGCACGAGCGGCCTCCTGGTGAACTCGCAGCGGCTGTGGGACACGGTAAGTGGCCAAGACGGAATGAGAACAGGGGGAGCAAGCCAAGCGACCAAGGAAGCCCGGCCGCATGCTGACGCTCTCAGATTCACTACACGGCGCAGTGGGGCGACTCCCAGGACGGAGGCGTGCGGCGGCTGGCGCTGACAGACGAGGACAAGGCGGTGCGCGACTGGTTTGTGGCCGAGGCCGAGGCGCTGGGGTGCCGGGTGACGGTGGACGAGATGGGCAACCTGTTTGCGGTGCGGGCGGGCACGAACGCGGCGCTGGCGCCGATCGGCGTGGGCAGCCACCTGGACACGCAGCCGGCCGGGGGCCGGTTCGACGGCATCCTGGGCGTGCAGGCCGGCCTCGAGATGCTGCGCGTGCTCCAAGAACACAACCACCGCACGTATGCGCCGCTGGCCGTCATCGACTGGACCAACGAGGAGGGCGCGCGCTTTAACACCGGCATGGTGTCGTCGGGCGTGTGGAGCGGGCGCTACCAGCTCGACTTTGCCCACGGGCTGCCGGCGGCCGACAACAACGAAGACCCGACAGCAACGGCAACGCTCGGCAGCGAGCTCGCGCGCATCGGCTACCGCGGCCGCGTGCCGGCCAGCCACACAGCCAACCCGCTGAGCGCCCACTTCGAGCTGCACATCGAGCAGGGCCCCGTGCTCGAGGACGAGGCCAAGGCCGTCGGCGTCGTCACCGGCGTGCAGAGCATGGGCTGGCTCATCGCCACCGTGCATGGCGAGACCCAGCACTCGGGCACCTGCCCCATGGCCCGCCGCGCCTGCGCCCTGACGGCCGCCGCCCGCATGATCTCGCGCGTCGAGGAGATCGCCCTCGCCGCCGACGGCCTCTCCACCGTCGGCGTCATCCACTCCTGGCCCCAGTCGCCCGCCACCGTCCCCAACAAGGTCGTCTTCAGCGTCGACCTGAGCCACCACTCCACCGCCGTGCGCGAGCAGATGATCGCCGACACCTGCGCCGAGTTTGACCGCATCGCCCGCGCAAACAAGTGCTCCGTCGAGATCAAAGACATCTGGAACAGCCCGGCCGTCGCCTTCCACGAAGACTGCATCAGCTGCGTCCGCGATGCTGCCCGCGCCCGCGTCGGCGAGGCCAATGTCAAGGAAATGGTAGCCGGAGCCGGCCACGACAGCGGTACGTCTCTGTCAAAACGACGTTAAACTTACATGTGCCACAACTCTCATCTCACTCATCTCACTCCGTATTCCTTTCCTGCTTCTGACACGCGCAGTACACACGTCGGATGTATGCCCGACCTCGATGATCTTCATTCCGTCAAAAGGCGGCATATCCCACCACCCAGACGAGTATTCTTCACAGGAGCAATGGTAGGTTTTTGTCCATCTCGATACACCTAGAAAGAGGGCTAGTCGCACTCGGAGACGGCTAATCTTTTCCAGCGCAACCGGGGCCCAGGTGCTGCTTGACAGCGTCCTCCGATACGACGACAAGCTGAGAAGCCGCATGGCATAGCGCAAGCGGCTATGCGGGCTGGAAGCTGTCACTCTCGTCGCCGTCTGGCCGTCGCCTGCGTCACCATTGACGACGCAGGGCAGAAGGTGGCGGCAGAAGGTGGCAGCCCGGCGCGTTTGGCAGTCATGGCGCCGGTATATGGGCCGTTTACGACGTATCCTTACATAGAGCTAGCTTCTAGCTTACCTCGCCGTAAAAAAATAGACTCCTGAGTCGTGTTGCTCTCGGATTAGGTGTTGCCGCCAGTACGGCACTGCTGTGACTTGCCTATTCTGTCTCTTGGACGGTTTCGTAAAGACATTTCCAAGCAAATCGTCCGGTGCTGACCGTCCTCAAAAGACTTCAAGCGCCTTTCGGCATGGCTGTCTCTCACTGTTTCGTACTTGACTGCTTTCGGGTGTGGAATATAAAGCGTTCCATGCAGCTTAAGACTCACGATGAAGTGATAAAATGCATGAGGTCAGGTTTGACCGCGGCGGAGTGAGCACCTTGTAAAACACTAGCAGGCGTTGACATGGCGCTGGCCATAACGGGACCACGAAGATTTGGTAATACTTGAAAGACGACGAGCAAGCATGGACACACCTGCTCGTTCAATTTTCAACGCTGTTACGCGATGCAGTGAGTCTACGATCGTCTCCTCGTACATCAATAAACAAATCACGTGACACAATAATTGCACGTGATTTTTCAGCGGCGCCACGCGAGGGGTGGCAAAAGTGCTGGCAAGACCTTCCCAGCGCTTTGCGACAACGACCGCATAGAACGTTAGCAACAAACATCGTTTTGCATTTTCCACCACCCCGTTCAGTTGCGTCATCGCACCTTTTTTGCGTGACAAAGCGGAACGCCTCTTCCACAAACGGCGCCATGGATGAGCCGTTGCTAGACGCAAAGGACATCAAAACGGCTGCGTTCGAAGTTGAAGAAAGTGAGTGGCCCGCGCGGCGCATTGGCGTTGATGGTTTTGCCTTTCCAGCTGTTGAAGCACCGCATGGTGAAGGCTTTGTGGACTAACCCTCTCTTTTTTTTTGTTCAAGATGGCAAGCGCAAGGCAAGCGAAGATCCCGACTCACCGTCAGAGGCGAAGCGCATCAAGCGCAGCACGTCGGCCGATGTCGAGCCAGAAGAAACGCCGCCGCCACCCAAACCCGTTATGAAGCCGATCCCATTTCCAGAGAAGGTGAGTTTGTTTTTGTGGTGGTGTTTGGAGGGTGGGGGTAGGGTGACCGAAATGGATCGAGTCTAGGCGCGGCCAAGATCCGGTCAGTCGAGTTCGGCTGCTCCGTTCTGGCTGTTCACTTTTCGACTCTATCTTCTGTCTCTCTTCTCTCTCTCTCTTCTTTTTGTTTCTGTTTTATCTCTCTCTATCTGCCTCTCCCCCCCCCC
>JADHKP010000024.1:287704-426950 GCA_019925385.1 Raffaelea deltoideospora | reverse complement strand
GGGGGGGGGGGGAAGGACAGGAATATCCAAAAGGCTGCCAGCATCGGAAGAATCAAAAGTACAGACTACAGCGGCGTGTTCGTTCACTTCTAGCTTTTTGTACGTACATCGTACTCGTACTTGTTCTGGTTGGGCCCCAACCCAGCAAAAGATCCACATATCAGTCCCGAAGACGGGGAGATTTTGAAACTGCCGCCAGGCCCTGTTCCCTGCCCAGTCCCCCTCTGGTTTCCCATTGAAGAAATGTAGAAATGTTCCGCAATGGCTGGCCACAGCTTCCAATTGTCCTTGGTGCTTGCTCAACGTGTTCAGCAGTCGTTTGTACTTTTTTGGATTGCAGGGCATCGGCAATTTCATGTCTTCTCAAGACGACCTTGGCTGTCTTCTCGCCCGTCTGTCTCGTCGCCCGTCGATGCTTTTTTGGTCTCTGGCCTTTCGAGTGGGCCTTTCCGACTTCCTTGGCCTTCTCTTCGCCCGCTAAATCTTCTTTGGGGCCCCAACGCTTTGCTCGGTTGTTCCACTTGGCCGGCGCCGTCGGTTTTTTCGACGTCGTAGCGCTATGCAGCCGCTATAACGTTATATACGAGTACGGAGTTCGACTTTGTCGTACTACTCCATACAAAATACTACTACCAGTACGACGTACTCGGAACAAGATGCAGAGCATGCCCCAACGCCGCACGAGCCCTGCAGTGTGCTGGAATACGGCGTAATGCCATCCATCTCTGGTGGCATCTCGCAGAGAACCAGTCGTACAATTCCTGTTTGGAGCCGGTGCTCTCGCAAGGTTCCCACACAAAAAAAAAAAAAAAAAAAAAAAAAAAAAGAGCCAGGTAGCGACCTCTCAAAAGTCTCCCCCCAGCGACCTTCAAACTAAGAATGCCCCGTTTTCTTCGCTTCTTGCCAGCCTGGCACACAGACAGCGCATCTGCTCGTAGGCTCTAAGGCCGTCTAGGGTATGGGCTGGACCTGCTGGATGGACCCGAAGTCGAGGCGGTCTGTAGGAGCGGTGAGGGCTGATCCTGGCTAGCCGATCCTTGGTGGCTTTGCTTGAGCCTCCTTGGGCCATTCCAGGACGGCCCCTCTTGCTCGTATGGATACTCGTTCTTTCGTTCTGCAGAGTCCTTTTTGCGAGACTGCTGACTTTTCGGCAATTCATTCGTTGACTTGACTTTGTATTTCTCCGTGCTTTTCGCCTTTTTCGTTGCTTTATTTAGCAGTCGCTTCTTTCGCTGGCCGCCTTTCTCAAGATCAGCTCCGCAAGTCTTTTTTTATTTTCGGTTTGCTCGCCTTTCTCAAGATCAGCTCCGCAAGTCTTTTTATTTTCGGTTTGCTCGCCTTTTCCTGCCCGTCGTCTGCAGGGTTGCATTTCCGTGTTCTTAATTTCCTCTAATTTGCGTCGCCAACAGCGGTATTGTAATACCACGCCGGGCCGTCCCCTCTCCCAGCGTTGCCTCTTTGCTGTATTATTACTCTGTACGTCGTACGGACGCCTTCTCCTCTCTGCATTGCCCGCTCCCTTGCTCCCGCACTGCGACGTGGGCGGGTTCTGCAGCAGAACTGCAGCGCGCTTCTGCCGTTTCTGGAGCAGCCAATTCCTGATATGCAGCCGCCGGCCAGGTGGATCAGTGAACTAGCAGCGGACCAGCAGGCAAAAGCAAATACGACGCCGTTGACCAGGTTTCTCGAGAATGCGCGGGAGAATGCGCTGGCAACATTCGCAGAAAGAAAAGAAAGCAAAATATGAAAAAAAGAAAGAAACGAAAACAACGACGTAAAACGAGACAAACGGAGGCGAGAACTGAAAGATATCAAAAGACTAGACCAAACCAGATAAGTTGCGAGCTGGGAAATAATACTCCTACCTACCCTACTACGGTGAATGCCAAGAACCTGCCGGCGGCCACTGTAGTCCGTAACTACGAGTAGTCGCCAAAGCCAAAAACACGTCATCTGAGCTTGTCCGCCATCCTTGTTCCTCTAATCGCGGCAGTGCCCACACACGCCATGTTCGTTCTTTTCACAAACTGCGTGCTCCGTACGTATATGGCGAGCCATCTTCCTGTACAACAACTCTCTACAATGTTTGGCGCCCTGCCTGGCCTGTGCCTCCTCTCTGCCTGCACGGTGAGTATGGTGTGTACTCGTATCACGGGATGCGGAGTACGGAGCACAAAAATAAAAGCCAAAGCCCGTCTGGGTTTCTGTCCGCCTCCCAGCTCTTGCCTTTCTCTGGTCCTGTCCACTGTTAGCCAGCTTCTTTCCCGCCGTCCCGCTTTTCCGCTTTTCTTGCTCGATATGGCCCATTTCAGATGAGGTTTTTTTCTTTTCCTTTTCCTTGACTAGCCTGCCGCGTTTGCCAAGCTGGGGCTTTTATTGCAGAAGACAGGGGTTGTAGTGGGTTTGCCTGCCTTTCTGCTTGCATGTGCTTGCTGGCTGGCTTGCTGGCTGGCTTGGCTGGTTGGCTTACTGGCTTACTGGCTCTGCCTTTTGCCTCGATTTACCGCGTAGAACACGTACAGACCCAGCGAGCCAAAGTCGCGACTTTTTCTCATTTCGAGCCCTGGACCAATAAATAGGCACATGTGTAAAAAAGAAGAAAAAAACCAAACGACGAAAACGACGAAAACGCAACGGTGACGAGTCAGAGTCAGCAAGGATACCGGCCGTTGCTGCACAACTGCTCGCTGCACGGCCTACTGTGGTGCAGTGCACGCACTATTGGACCTGCCTGCATGCACGTCGTTCTGGCCGCCTGCATGGGGGGGCGCAAAAGCGCGCATGTCCTTCATTGAGCACTTTGCTGGCCGTGTTTGCATTCGATTTGCCAAAACACAACTTTCCCTCGCCCTTTGACCATGAAGCTGGGAGAGTGCAATGGGAGTGCAATTGTATGGAATGACACTTTAGAACCGAGAAAGCCGAAAAGCTTCTCGGCGGTGCCATTCCACACGAAACATGTCGTAATTAGACCAGGGAACAGCAGATGCGGTGAGCGAAGAGAACGCGAGAACAGAGAAGAGAGAGCCAGATGAGGCCAGTCATTACCCCTCCCCATCTCCCCATCCACTCCGCTGCATAAATGCTCTATTATACCCATACTCCGTACGGTTCTGATGGAGGGGAGACGGAGCTTCCCAACCAAGGCCCCTCCCCTGCGGCTCAGTCGTCCAATAAGCTTTCGGTGAGCCGGGAGAGCTTGAAGAAAAGAAAGAGGAAAGCCGAATAGGAGTTGCCCAAAAGAGTGTCCAGTTGTGTGAGGGTGTGTCTTTACAAAATGGAGTACTCAAAACGCAAGGCTTTTTGTTGGCCTTTTTTCCTTTTTGGTCGCATCGCTTGCCCAGAGCGAGCAGGAGTCCAACTGCAACTGATATCATCTGCTTATCTCTCGAGACGACTCACAACGAGCATCCTGACTCTGGGCCCAAGAAAGAAAAAAAAAAACACCCAGCAGCGACGACAACGCCGACGTCTGCAAGCCAAGAAGCTCTCCCACACCCCTCCTCCCCAGTAGCGTTCCCCTCTTTCCATGCTTACCTCTATTTCGTCTTTCTGGCTGTTGCATAATACCACGTACGACGTACGCTGCTGCACGTGTGGCCCACTTTGCCGTACACCTACAGACATGTCCCCGGTTGAGACTGCAGTGAGACTCGGGGTTCGGGCAGTATTGCGGAGTTGTCCGTGTGGCTGTTTACCGGACTCATTTGTATATGTATATATATATCTCATACAACTATAGATATATATAGATATATAGATATATCCATATATATAGATATTATATAACAGAATCAAAGACTCGTACGAGCTAATTCCCACTCTCGTACTGGTCTTGCATGCAAGCAGCGTCAAACACCACACATGTCTACAAAGAGAGCAATGGGAAGTGCATTTCCCTTCCAAAAAAACTCTCCTCGGAGGTGTGCCACTGAAGGGCGACTAGCAACGCCTCCTCTCCACCGGAGTATCGTGCAGGATTCGTGGCAGGCGGGACACCACAGGACACAGGCAGCAAATAGAAAGGCAGCCCTGACGGGGGCGATGTTCGCCTGGCCGCAGCAAGCCAAAACTAGAACGTAAGCTGCAGAACTATTGGTTTTTACGCTTGTTACTGCACTGCTATGCGAACCCTTTTGAGCACAACAACAAAAACGACAATGGCCTCAGCATGACCAATCATGCCGGCACTCCGCTACAAAACAGTTGATAAACGACGAATGCAAGCAGAATGGGCCAAAGTATCGTCTGGCTGTGGCGGCAGCATGTCAAGGCCTGGCTGTCGGGGCGGCGTCCTTGAATGAATGCTAGGACAGTATGACGACGTAACACCATCGTGTGCATCGCCCTGTTTGGCTTCGCAAAAAGCTGCTCGCTGCTGCCATGCGGTCTCCATTGGTCCCTGTTTGGTGTGCTCACATTACCAGCTTGGCTGTCCCTGCACATTCATGTGGTGTGACAGGTTTTAGCTCGCCATTCGCGCATTATCGTCGTTGTGTTGCATTTGGCACTATGTGTCTTTGAATGCTTGACCATTATAGTCTTGGATGCAACCCCCTCTCAACTCTCGTTTTCTCCTTTGGTCCCTCGCTTGCACCCCATTCTCTTCTCGAAATGTGTGCTCTTTTGGCCGTTTGATTTTTCTTTCCAATTTTTTTTTTTTTTTTTTTTTTTTGTCTTTTTTGTCTGCCGTGGCCATCGATTCGCTCTCTCACCAAACAAAAGCTGCCTGGACACGCCGACGCGGAGCTTTTTTTTCAGACCTTTGACCGAGTGCAGACCACGCATCAAGCCTGCTGCAGCCGTCGCCTCGCCTTACCCCTCCTTTTCTCCCTCCCTCCCTCCCTTGCCTTGTCCACGTTTTTGCAACTGCCCCCCACGCGGCATTCCTGCTGCTTGCCGGAAACAGAAAACAAGGACGACGTACGACGTAGAGTAGAGCTTAAACATGACACTACACGACAGCAAGACAGAACGACGGCCAATGACCGTCTGCAGTCAGCATCCTTGCTGCGTGATAAGAGCCGGGGAGCTCGCTCTACTTGCCAATTGGCTTGTGGAAACAAGTTTGCACAAAACGGGACATGCAGGACCATGTCTCACTGCAGCTGTGTTGCCTTTCTGAGAGGCAAGTTCGTATGTGAAATAGAGTAGTGTTCGTGTTACGAAGTGGACGTCGTGACATCTCGCTGTCTCGAGTCTCGAGACCGCCAAGAAAATGACCAAAACCAAGGCATTCAAATGAAAACAAAGCTAGTCAAACAAGAGCTTGTAGAATTTATAGGCTGCCATATATGATATAATACATAAATACGGGACACCTGCCATATGTAATAATACGGGACACCTGCCATGTGGACTATGTCTGGTACACGGGTGTAAAGAAAAAAGGGAAAACAAATGGCGACTCTGGCAAGCCTGGGCTTTTTTGGGAAACGTGCCAACAAAAGCGCAGGATGCTTCTCTAGACATGGATATGAGGAGACGCCTGCACCTCTCCGACGAGGCTTTTCAGTTTGGAGAAACGATCTACGACGCCATTGCTCGTAATGGCAAGCCGAAGGCAAAGCCCGGAGAGAGAGAACCAGACGGCGTACAGAGTAGTCGTCGCTTTTTGGCAGCTATAAAACACATAATAAAGGGTGGAGTCTACACCTCGCACGCTGCATCGCTAGTTCTTACTAGAGCTGGGGACCTCTCTTTTATCGCTGCAACCCTCGACTGTCGAGCGTCGTTGGTGATACGTGTTACGTTATTTCGCCCAAGCAACCTCTTTGCCTTCTAGCTCGCTGCCTACTTCCGGATTCCGGGGCGACTCTGGAGTGGTGTTTTCATCGACATCTCGAGTGGGCAGTGACATGTCTTCAAATCTTCAGCTCTCGTCGGTTTGCTGAAATGAAACAAATAACCAAATTGAACAGCCTAGTTTCGGGAACAAAGCACATGGGATAATGTGGCCATCAACACTGGCCTCATTGCGAGTACGGAGGCGGGGAAAGAAGCATCACCGTGTTTCTTTTCTTAGACACCCCCTGCTCGGCCGCCATCCTACAGAGTAATATTACATCGTCTCCTCCCCCCTGCTTCTCCGAAGCTAGGCAATATCAAGAGACATTTGGCGCGTGTAGATAGGCAGCTATGGAAAATAACCCAAAAAAGGAACGTCGGACAAAGTACAGTGATAGAGACAAGAAGCTTGTTGCAAAACAAAGGTCAGTCTTCGCCGGCTGCTCCCACTGTCCGAGCGCATTAAGCGAGCTTTTCTCTTGTCCCCCCGTTTCAGCCTCTGCACCCCCCCCTTGCTTGACATTCTTTTGCCTCTGTTCTCTCTTTTCTGCGTGCCCGTATCCATCTCTCGGCACGCCCATCTTTCCGTCCTTCCGTCTCGTTTGCTTGTCATTTTTAGGCGTGATGTGCTTCCGGGATGAGACGGCCCTTGCGGCACATCCCGCAAATGTGGAATCTTTTGCATGCGGAGATCCGCTGAAAGACGTCCGCAAGAAAGAAAGCCCCCCCTCCGGAACGCCTTTTATTTTCGGGGAGGGAAGACTGGAAGGCTTAGTGGCCGACTGTCGGTGGATCGGAACAAACACATTGATAGCAGCCGTCAGAAAACGAAGCTACACATTTCGTTGCCAGGAAAGCAGCCTATGCATCAAATGTCTGCAGCGCGGAATGGCTGACGTTGGCAAGCAAACAAATCACCGTCGGGTGTGACTCCTGTCGTCTTTACACGGGACAAGGACAGCATGGAGCTCCCTCCGCCTCTTGATGAGCAAGTCTGAAAGTTTCGTTTCATCAAGAACAAGGCGGACACGCAGAGAAATGATCACAAACAGAACAAGACGCTTTCAACGTATCGATTTCATTGCCTCTCCCTCTGATAAATGACATTCTTGTCTCTCTCTCTCTCTCTCTTATAGAGAGCCTGTCTCCCACTCTCTTGTTTGGTCAAGATTCACTCATTCTCCAGCTTCCTCTGCTGCCCTGTCTGGCCTGCGCGACTGTCTCTCTACCGGTCTGTCTCTGAAGCGTTTAGACTATTCCGCAGGCAAGATCGTAGCGCCAATGTCACTCACGGCAAGACCAAAGAAGGCCTTTGTAGGATCAACGCCGGACTCGCTGCCCTCGGCCGCGGCCAGATCGTACTGCGTCTGGTTCCAGAACAGCTGGGTCAGGTCGCCGTACGGGCCCGACACAGGCACCCACTGGAAGCCCTGGGCGTGCACGGGAGCACGCGCAGCATTGGGATTTGCCTCGGCCGTCTCCGCCCCGCCAGTTGCCCTCTTTGCCCGTCTCCGGCTGCTGGCATCCCGCTTGTTGCTCGCCGTGGCATCGACTTCCGGGTTGAACCACATGAAGAAGCCGTAGCCGTCGTAAAAGCCCCAGGTGGTCTCGCCGCCGGCCAGCGAGGCATTGGACTTTTCCACAAAGCCCACAGGCTGGAATGCATCGGGCGCCGCGTTGATGTACAGATGGCTGTCTATCGTCTGGTAGACGCGGTCGCCGACGGGCTGAGCCGGCTGGATGGGGTGCAGTGGCGCATTGTCATAGGAGGTGACAACCACTGTGAGGTGAGTAGAAGAGAGATTTGGAGAGGGGAAGAGAGAGAGAGAGAGAGAGAGAGAGAGAGAAAACTCGAAAACAGCAAGCATGGGAACGAGAGGGAAAAACAGTCACTTACTGGACAACGTGAATATTGTCTTGGCGGGAAAGCCACCGAGATCGTCGGACGAGGACCGATAGATGCCGCCTGGTAGCGGGAGACTTCAGCATTGGCTCATCAGGTGTGGCAGCATAGGAGGCGGAGAAAGACAGGACCGCAAGCAGCAAACGCACGCGCTTACCATCGGCGTAGTAGTTTTCAGGCACAATCATAACGCTCGTGATGCCGCCGGCCGCTGCGGTTGTCAGACGACTGGCCAGCGACAGAGCCGCAGCAAGGACAGCAAACGGTCGGTGCATGCTGGCTTTGAGGACTCTGTTTATTGGGTCGAACAGTGAAAGACGTGGTGGAGATGGCGTTGAGAGTTGTATGTTAGGAGTTGATCGTGAAATGCCACATGACAAGACGGTAGGCTTTAACGGTGAAACCAAAATATTATATAGACTAATGTAAGAGTGTGTGTGTTGCTCGTCAGTCAGCGAGCATGTCATAATGTATCATCATTGCATGTATTGATTAAATATAGATCAGCCTGCCCTTTTACCCAGAATTTGGCGCTGCCGGGAATCTCTTTAAATAGGTGCCAGTTTATTAAATCAGCCTCCAAATTAATCTCGCCGTCAAAGACCACTGAAGACGATGGAACGAGCCAGTCATGGGCCACAAAAAGACGGGCAGGCAGGCATTCATTGATGTGAACCGGGCGATCATCAGTGGTGACCGTTCTTGGCCAGTTGGACGTACTCTGTCAGTCATCGTGATGGTTTACTTTCTTAGCATGACTACAGCCTGACGCATTTAATCCTGCTTGGTCAAAAAGCGAAGCTAAGTCAACAAGCTCACCGGCCCGTCTTTGTTTTTTTTGGCATCGTCCATCCCTTTTGCATGGCGATCTGTGCGGAGACAGACACGAAGGCCCACTCGAATCTCCCTTTCAAAAAGCCAGCAGACAAGCCTGTTTAGCTTGGATTTGCAATGTCCTCATTCTTTGCCCTTTCATTTTCAGGATTTCGTCTTTCCATTCTCCTCTCTCCCTTCCCTGGTCTGCTTTGAACGGTCCGACACTACCAAAGTCCAGCAAAAAATCAAAGCAAGCTATTCTGCTCGTCTTTCTGCAGCTGATGTCATCCAATGGCATCTGTAATGGAGGTGGAGGTACGGAAAGAAAAGAGAGCAAGGGCATGTTTTTTTTTTTTTTTTTTTTTTTATTGTAGAACGCACTATGGGTTGAAACCAGACTTTCCCGGTCGTGGGGAAGCCGCTGCGGATACCTGGGAGAGACAACCACTATGGAGGTGTGATCTTTTAAGGGGTCCGGGGAATAAGAAGCAAAAATATACACGGCAGCTTTTCCTATAGACAAAAGCGGATCTCATGCAATTCTCGTTCCAAGTGCTGGGCGTCTTTTGTTTTTATCTTTGTGGATGTGAAAAGCCTAGAAAAGAGAAGCGCAAACGATCGTTAACTCACTTTTTCTCTGCCTCTTCCAGAAATCCTCTCGCCTCATCTTATCACTGTCTCTCTTGAACTGTTTCTTCTCGTCGCCTTTGTTCCCCTCTCTTCTGGCCATGTAGTGCGTATTAGACCCTCCATTTTGTAAGCCAAATGCAACAACGGGACAAGTGAGACTATGAGTGCGTAGTCGTGCCGGCACCGTCAAACCGGTTATGGAGACACCAAATGGCGGGTTAAAGGTATATGATACAATACCTATCGGTGCATAGAAAAAGAGAGAGGGAAAATATAGGAGTAAATATGAAAAGAATAAATAAGAGAACACCTTCAGAAAAGGAGAGAATCAACACGCAAAAAAGGAATGCCGATTTTTAAAATGAAGAAAGCAAGAAAACAGCTGCCAGGGTATATATCATTCCAACGTGCAGACGTCGATTACATCAACGAGTAAGTGGCCCCCAAATAATTGAATGAGTGCTTGATCTAACGACGCTCTGGGGGATCAGTCTCGCAACAGATTTCTGACAACTATGTCTTTTCTTTTCTATCCTCTCGGCTCTATCATCCACCCCACGACGTCTAGATGATTTAGATTCGGGGGTTTCGTCCTTCATTTGCTCCTACATGGACATATATTCCGCCATTTCTTTATAAGATGAGCTGGCTGACGTGGCACGTCCCAGTTTTGGGATTCCCCAGCTCAATGGCAGTTCTGCGGCTCTTTTTTAAAGACTCACCTGTCTCGCCAGCTGTCTCTCATCTGGACCGCAAACGGCAAGCAGTCGAGGCTCTATCCTTGTGAAGGTGCTAGGTGCTGTGTCTTTGGGATCGGGCAGCTCCCTGACTTTGGCTACTGATTAGAGTGGGGCTCATCGCTCCAGATAAACAGCAACAGACCTGCTTATTGGGCTGTGGCCAAAAAAAAAGAAAAAAAAAGAAAAAAGAAAAAGAAAAAGAAAAAAAAAACAAAAAAAAATCCAAGCACACCACTCGACACAATACGAGAAGAACTCGAGCTCCAAGCCCTCCGATGATGTGACCAGTACTACTGGGTCCTTTTCCAGCTACAAGACCGATCCTCACCTTGTTCCCAATCTCCGACCACCACCGTCCGGTCATACCAGACCCGGTCAGACAAATTATGCACCAAGCTCGGGTGCAGGCAGCATTGCGCCGGGCGAACGAGGGAGCACTGGAACATTTGGTGCCCTTGTAAATCAGGGAATTGTTGCACCCCCTCCTTCGACCACTGGGACTTCCAAGAGCCGAGAGAGCCAGGAGATTTCTTCCTCCATCGACACATCTAGCATCAAATCAGCCGGGGCTGCTCCTGTTGTCATAGGCATCGTTGCAAAAGCGAAGGAGGTCGATAGCACGTCCAACCAACCAGCCGACTCGAGAACGGCTGAACACAAAAGGACCGAGGCTATCCTCACAGGCCAAATCACCACTGCTGACACAGACAATGTTCCCCGGAAAGACGAGTTGTTCAGCTCTATGAATCCCACAGACTTAGCAACTGTGTTGTCGTCTGGGAAAAATAGACGGAACAGAGTGAGAGCTGAGAAAGAAGAATAAACGATAGGTGTAGAGCTCTACATCCATGCTGCACGTAGGTGTTGGATCTTGGTCGGCAGACGGTGGTCGTTTTAGATCTGGCTCAGACTGGTTTTGCTTCTTCATGACTGAGAGTAGGTGCGCGAGACAGAGAGAGTTGCGCAAAATGCAAACGTGCAAATTCGCGAGATTGCAATTATTAAGATGGAGATTTCGACACATGAGAACGGATTGTTGTCGCACCGAATGGTTGTCCCATAGCTTCTGATCTAGTCTGATTTGAAATCAAGATTTCTTTGCACGTAACTCTTCATATTCCCGAAGCTCCTTTTCAAACTCCGGGTCGGCAGCAAACATGTGCTGGAGAATTGTGTCTTTAGCCGCGATCGAGTCCTTCCACCGCTTGAAGTCAGGCTCTGAATCCAGCGGTGGTGCACTTGCCCCAAACAGAGCAGCCACACGGGCCTTGTACTGTTGGCGTTCTCGTAGCTTTGCCATGGCCTGCTGGTTGGCCTGCGGTGACCACAGCAACGAGGCCGCATAGACCGTGGCCGGTATCATGGGGAACTTAAATTGTGGGAAGATGCGATAGCGGAACACAGAATACGCAGCGGGGGGCACATCGAGAGAGGCGCTGACCCAAAATCGACCGTTGTTCATGGACTCTTTAAGAATGGCGCCGAGTGTGTTGGGGCCCTGTTCGCCGTTTTGAGCTTTGAGCGCCGAGTAAACAGGTTCCATTTCCCTTTCAGCTTTGAGCTCCTCTTCTTCAAAAAAAGTAATAACGTATTTGAACATGGGAGTAAACTGTATGTCCTTCTCGGCTATTGATGCAAGGCTTCGAAGAACGTTCCAGTATGGCAGCATCAGCATATTTACCGGGCGGGCTACAATCCATTCGAGGTCTAGCAGAGCTAGGATATTGCAGTCGTCATCGATGACCATGTTGCCAAAGTTGAGGTCGGTGTGTTGCATGACAAACGGGCCATGTCGCTGCTCCTTGGGGAAGAAATGATGCAGCGATGCGCGCAGCATGTGCTGCGTCAGCATCTGCTCGCGCGCGCTGTAGACGGAATGTGTGGCATTGGGATCGCAGACAAACACATTATCGACAAAGCTAGCCAGGTCAGCCAGGTAAGCATCAGTGCAAGTATACGTCTCGCCTGGCTGTATCGCGCGCTTTGTACCTTCGGACTCGAGAAGGACCATGTCGCTAGTCGCAGGCCGGTTGGCCAAGCTAATGGTCCCGTCGTCTTCATTAAAGTGCCAACTGCCAATCCGCTCCTGGGGCACACGTGCAAGAGCCAAGATCACACGGGCAATACTGCGATGAAGGTTTTCTAATTTCGGCATGGCTTTGCCCCGGAGAGCGGAGTCCAAAATCGGCAACATCTCCAAGGTCCGCGGCTTCATATCCTCCAAAATCAAGTAGCCCAAAACTGGACCTTTGCCATCGTCCGCGGCAGCCGTAATAAAGGCAGAAGGTGGTTTGATGCGGCCATAAAGCGAGGGAATCGGGCGGCCAACAAGTCGGCAAAACCAGCGGCGGGTGTAGAGTAAGATGCGGTCCAGGTAGGAAAGGTTGCGTGCGTGTGTAAACTAAGACAGGTTAGAGCTGAAGGCTGACACGCGTTAAAAAACCCAAATTAAAGCACAAGTTTCACAAAAAGGTTGCAATATTTGCTCACATGGCGGTTGTTTGGCAAGCCAAACCCATACAGCTCCGGAATTCGAATAGTTGGACAGTTGTCCCGCATCCATATGTACGTGGCCACTTCCGAGGACATCTTCTCCTGCACCATGCCGGGATAGTGGGATTCGGCAAGCTTTGGCGGCAGTGGACACCGCAGAATGACACTCCGGTCGAGGCCCACAGCTACTGGGATGACAACATTAAAAGAGCCGCCCTTCCACTGATCACGTCCGGACATTTTGCATTGATCCGGATTAACGCCAAGATGAGCAGCCACGATGGCTTCGAGACGGACCGTTTGTTGGAGAAGCCAGCTCTTATAGTTTTCCACCTCTTCGGCCTGGCGGATCCTGTGGTAGACAATAGAGCCCGTGTTCAGCGCCCCCCTCAGCGAGTAAACGATGCCGTTTTTGAAATCGACGCGCTCTGCGCCATCCGCCTGGGACTCGGCCATGCTGAGGAGTGCACAATGCAAAAAAATAAATAAAAATATAAAAATAAAAATAAAAATAAATTAAACAAACGTGCTAGAAGAAGGCAAGAAACGGGCTCGATAACGGGCTCGAAAGAGCGCTAGCAAAAAATGCTGCCACTGGAAAGCAGTTGAGAAATGCTGTCCCTAGATTTACCCCTGATTTTGGCGGCAGAATCAGGCAGTAAGGCGGTGAGAAATAAAAGAGGGTGGCTAACAAAAGCGCCCTGCTGGAACTGCGTCTTTGTACTCGCATTCCGCCACACGTCTCAGATCCGTTGCCGTATCACAGCGCAGTGTCGTCGAGGCACAAAAATGCCAACCTCTTCTTCGGTTTATGTTTCTCATTACAGGGCATCGGCAAGCCTTTCTTGGGCCGTGCGCCACAAATGAGCAGCCAGGAAATTTGCTTCATAGTTGGAGCCACCTGCAGTCAAATTCCAATCGAGGAGAACAATCCAGTATGACAGGAAGGCTGAACTTACGTTCACTATGTAGTTTATTTGTTGCATCGGTGGGAAAATCTGGCGGCCAAACCTCGCAGCCTCAACTTTGCTGAAATGAAGGGATTGTTTTTTTTTGTACAACTGATGAGTAGGAATGTAAAATGTAGAACTTCGTACAAAGCTTGACGTGCTACTGAGTTTGAAGAAATGGACAAAATTGGAATCGGTAGGATGTGGTAAAATTGCAACAAGACTGAGACCTTACTTCAACTTGTTCTTCTCTCCTCCATTAGCGTTCCTGCCCTTCTTTGCAAGTCTCTCTTTCCTCTTCCTTGCCACCTCTTTCCTTGCGTCTTCTTCCCGCCTTCCCTCTTCACTTCTAAGCAAGTCCATCGCCCTCGCCGCTCTTTCCCTGCTTTGTCGTAACTTTTTTTTTTTTTTTTTTTTTTTTTTTTTTTTTTTTTTTTTTTTTCACAGAACTCCTTCCTCCCGTCGTCTCATACGACTACCTGTTTATCCCAAAGGACACCGCACCTTTCGCAAAACTCGGCGTTCGCGCTCGAGCCTGGCGCTCGCGCCATCATGTTGCTGGCTACCAGCAGTCGCCTGGCCCGACCTTGGGTCTATGTCCAGCATGTAGTCTCATTTTGCGTAGCCATCTACGGAGTACAATCACTGTAAAAGGGCAAAAGGGCTAAAAAAAAAAAAAAAAAAAAAAAAAAAAAAAAAAAAAAAACAACACAGGGGGGAAAAAAAAAAGTAAAAAAGTGTGGTTTTGGAAGAAGCGAAAGTGAATTATGAAGCAAAATGTAGTAGACAAAAATTAAAAACAAAAAAAAATTATTAGCTCCGATACGGGGAATCGAACCCCGAGCTCGACGGTGAGAGCGTCGGATGTTAACCATTACACCATATCGGATGATCTCACTGAGTTAGCAAAATGAGCCATATTTTAGTCTATAAATGCTAGGTTAGCCGCCAAGCAACCATACTAGACCGCCTTGAGTGAGATAACGGTGAGCTAAGCAAATGTTAAACTGAACAGACAAACTAAACAGAGGCTTCTTTCCCCTACTGTCCTTGAATCTACAACAGTATTGATGGGATTACAACGTACATCAGCTGGCGTAATGGAGTGCGGCCGCTGCTCCTGGGAATTGCCGCAAGGAATAATACGGAGTAGTAGGTTTCGAGTGTCAACTCCGGCTGTCAGCTGACAAGCTTGACATGTCCAGGCTAGGTCAGAACCAAGCTTTTTAGTGCATGTCTGCCATTCTGCCCTTCCAAACGCTATTGTGGCCGAGCATCGGCAACATATCCATATAAACATGTCACGAGTTTTGCTACGCAATGGACCCTTCGGGCGTTTGTCATTCTTTGCGTGGCTATACCTGTATCAAATCTTTTCTTTTTGGTTGCTTGTTTCTTCTCGATCTTCCGATGTCGCTATGGCGTTTCATCTGGTATGGCCGTTGCCTGGCACGAAGGCCAAAGACAATTACGAGTACAACAAAAACACGACATTGTGTTCCTCAGACCTCAACTATGACGGAAAGCCACAGAAACTGACGGTGTACTTAAGAGCATGGATCTATTCCTTTCTTGCTGCTCGAGGGATGCTACGGAGAGCAGAGTGTAAGGCATGGTCCGAAAGGGCAAGGAGAGCGAGCGAGCGAGGGTGGCTTGGTGCTCTTGAGTGTTTTCTGCAGCGTGAAGCCTGATTCTCTGAAGCTGTGGATCTTTTTATCCCATCCCCACCCCACCTTTAGGTCAGCATAGCCATCACGAAGCAAGAGGATAGAGGCAACATTCAAGAATGGACCATGGCCCAAAGCAAAAAACGAGGAGTGTTAATGCCTCGCAACACACGGAGTATTACGACGCACCTGCTCAGCATTCATAACCCTTCCCCCCCTTGCACTCCTGTCCTCTAAGCCCCGCTTCGATGGGGCCTTCGGAAGCCAAGATGCGAGACGCCAAAAAAAAAAAAAAAAAAAAAAAAAGAATTCGTTCCAGACCTGGGGATTGTCATTTTTGTTTCCCGGCTTGGAAGTTGTCTACTCCGTACGCCGTAGACCTGATCATGACCCGCTTGCCAAGGTCCTGATCCGCCATCGATTCGCGAGGTGCGGCCTTGCCCTGGCTTGCAGCTGCACAAGGCCCACAGGGGCCTGGCCAGTTGCAAAGGACCCCTGTACTCGTACGGAGAATGCCGGCGTACGAGTATTCTTACCGCGTGTCTTCTCTGTGATGCTTCGTAGAATTTGCTGTAGCACGCCGGACCTTTTTAACCCGACTTCCGCCCTTTCTTCTTACCTCAAGTGAGCTCTTCTGTCTCGTGCCGTATTTTGCTCCATCGTAGTGTCTTGAACAACCCTGCTAGCAGCGTGGCTTGATTCAGGGCTCAGCAAAAAAGCTGCTCCATTTTGGTTTAGCAGCTCCGCGCGGAGGCGCAGCCGCGTAGGGGCCACTATTTTTCTTTTTTTCGGCGCCCACGCACCGCAAAGCTCCCAAGGTCTGGGCGTTCAGCCTGACGCCATACAGAGACAGAGAAAGGCTTGGTCTTCTTTGCTCTCTGGTCTCGAGTCTTTCGTCTTTCCTCTCGTTCTTCCAGTGTCTTGTAGTCGCAAAAGCTTCGTAGCCAGTATGACTGGCGCTTTGTATTAGCATCCAGCGTCAGCTTGTCAAGACATGAGAAAACAAGAGAAAACGAGACGAGTAGTTCCGACATGGTTCCCAATACTACCTACGGCACGACCAAGGGGTTGGCTGGCACCAAAGCTACGACGTACTCGTAGATTGGCTACCTGTAATGGCTCACATTTCCGCACCCCTTTTTTTTTGCTTTCGCTTTGTCTTTTTAAGTCTTGCAACAATGCCTTTCTTCGTCTCCCAGCGGGCCGCTATTTCAGGCGAACTGTGAGCGACCGAAGCCTCAATGTCGTCCGCGTATTGCCGCAGCAAGCCGTGTTTTCATCGGCGACTTGGCATCGCTTAAACCGAATTTTACTGCGGAAACACACACACACACACACACACACAAAAAAAAGAAACAGAAACGGAAACAACTCGAAATAAAGGCGAAGACGGGAGAGCAGTGTTACTTGTACAAATGAAGCACAGTGAGAACAATGCAGCATCCATGGCGGACAAAATAAGAGCTTCGTCTTACTCTCCAACGGGGCACTTGGTAGGCGCATTAACCAGCGTCGCCTATGGCTCAGAAATGGTGGGTGGGCGAGGCCATCCGCCAATCCGATATGTCGCCTAACAATTGGTAGCATTCAACAACCCAACTCTGAGCCCAGGCGACGGGGGTTGGGCTGCGCTGGCAAGGACGAAGGATGCGTTCTGTGAAGAGGGCTGTTCACACAGCGGACAAAAATTGCAACTTAGATAAAAAGGCGAAAGGCCAGACGAATGAAAAGGCTGAATGACTGCGGATAGAGAGAGAGAGAAGAGCAAAAGAAATAAAAAAAGCAAAAGGCGCCTAATAGAGTGGAAAACAAGAACGTAAGAGAAGAAAAAAGCGACATTGCATACTGGTAAAAAAAAACAGAGGGGAGGTGCGGCTGTTGACCTTGTAATAATACTCGCTCCAGTTAACCCCCCGCGAAACAGCCTTGAGAGTGCATCATTTATAACTCGCCATCGCCTCGCCTCTAAGGCAGACTCGTTTTTTTTCCGCCTCTTCTTTTCTACCTTTCTGCCTTTTGCAATCTGCCCTTTGCACTCTGTCTTTGGCTCGCTGCAACAGATCAAGGATTCCGCAGCAGCAGACTTGCGAACGCGAACATTCTCTCTGCCCATCAGTACTCGAGCGACTCGGGCAAAAAGGCTTCTCGAGTCTTCCAAGTCTGTGGCCTTTCTTTTTTCCTGGCTCCTCAGGATCCCCGCAACTCTTGCCTTTTTTTTTTTTTTGGTTTTACCAATTTTATTTCTTATTTATCCCTTCTCAAACTCAGGCATTCAAAGCGAAAAGTAATTTGCTGCGAACCCTCGCCTTGAGATAGTCGCCCAGCTTTCCAAGAAGGGATCCTTGCAAATGGCAAACATGGCCAGCAATTTTTCCTCATTTCAAGCCCAGACGCCGCAATATGGAAACGGGCAAACCCCAGCATCAGATGTCTCTTCACCTTTTGAAGCAGCCGCTGTCGCCTCCACCAACGGCTTCGACGGCGGCGGCAGCGGCGGCGGCGGCGGCGACAACATCAACGTCGCTTTCAATCATGGCAACTTTATGAATGGCGGCGGCCTTCATGTAGACGGCGGCCTTGGCCCCGCTGCCGAAACTTTTAACAGCGAGCCCTCCGTTGTCAATGAATATCCTCAGGCACCCCAATCACAGTTTCAACCTCAGATGCCCTCCCAGGTCTTCCAGCCGCAACCAAGCCAGCAACCCCTTGATGCCCAGCAAACCCCTCAAACCCCTCAACCCCCTCAACCCCCCGGAAGCTTCCAATTCCCCCAGAACCTAGCATCTGCCCCTACCTCCCAGTCATTTCAACCCCCCCAAGTTTCTCGAGCATTGCCAATGTCGCGAAATGCCAATGCCAGCGGCCACATGCCCCCAACCACTTCAAACTCGAGCATGGCAACAACAGGCGACATCTCCTCCTTGCCCTTTCAATCGTTCAGTGTACCTGCGCAGGGCCGCAATTTGGCCGCCATGCCCTCCTCGTCATCTGCTGCCGGGGCCTTCGCTGAAGCTGCTCCGACGACCGCTGCCGCAAACCATGCTGGTTTGGCACCCGACCTACGCCACCTATCTAATATGCAGCCCGACGGGCCCGTCTACTTTCTACCTGAGCACATCGGCTCTACTTTCATGGATACCTTACAATCGAACGCCGTCAATCAATTCCCTCCGTTGGGAGTGAACAATACAGCCTTTCCGGGGACGGATATACCAGAATTCGTGGAAGATATCGATAAAATAAATCCAGACCCCGACGCTCCACAAACAGCACTATTGCAGCAGCAGCACCCGCAGCACCCGCACCAACTGCACCAGCAGCCCCAGCAGCATCAGCAGTACCAGCAAATCCCGCACAATTCAGTTGACGGGGCCTGGGACAGCTTTGCTCAATCTAACGCCGCATACAGCTTGGATACGGGCCCGTTGGTAGCCTCTGCCAACCCCCCGTCGCAAGGTATGGTCGGGTGGACATGCATGCCAGCGACAGCCATGCACTATCATCAGCTTGACTCGCCAGCAGTGCCCCCGAGTGACGTATCCAGCTCCCAAGCCCGGCAAGCCAAGTGGTTTGGACAACAACAGCAGCTGCTGAAGGGTATCGGCGATTTTCAAGACCTCTCTGCTGTTGGTAATACCATTGGCCACTCGGCCAATGCAAGCTCCTCCCAGCAAGCAGGTGACGCGCAGAATGCGGATGATCACCTCCTGAAGGTTTTAAGCAAGCCGGCCAACCAATTCGTACAGCCTTTCACACCCCTTCGTCTCTCAATACCCGAAGCAGCACCCAGAAATGATGGGCATGCAGTAAACACCCATATGCAGACATTCTCATATCCACAAAGGGGCCTGCAGCATCCAAGACAACAGCAGCAGGGACAGGCCACGATGGCAGTCGCAATGTTGAATCGCACGCCGACTCACAGTATCACCGATACGTCTGACAACAGCTATCTTACAAGCGGCTTCTCGGCATATAATCATATCGCTATTACGTGGAGCGCGCCGCCTTCATTGAATCAGGCCGTTTCACCGCCCTCGGCCGGCACGCCAAAAGAAATGTTATACAAATTCAACTTGAACGATAAGACCGGAACAAAGCGGCCATTCCCTGACACGCAAACACAAGCACAGCATAGTCCCCGAAAGCGTCCGGCCAGTGTCCGCGCTTCGAACTCTCGCGAAGAGTCAAAGACCAAGGACCCCGACTACAGATCATGTGCCTCATGCTATTGCTCGCGTAAAAAGGTCAGTTGGTGTCTTTTCTGGCGTGAAAAAAACAGACGAAAAAAAAATAAGTGCCCAGGGAACTCTTTGTTTTATTTTTCTCAGGTGTTGGCTGACGATACCTTTTTTTCCAGTGTTCGCGCCCTAAGCCTGGTGCCGCGTGCAACATCTGCCAAAAGGCCAAGGAACGAAACCCGAAATGTGTATCGTCGCTCTTTGACGCACAGAACATCTTTTTCATGCGTAAGCGATGATGACACCCTGCCAGTTCGCTTGCCTTTTGACTCTTGTGGACACCTGAAGCTAATATTCTGAGCAGATTTGCCGCCGCGGCTGCGGAGCCAAGTATACAAGCACTTTAATAAACCTGATGGGATGCCTTTCTCGCTAGCGGACCCGGATCTGTTCAACACGCCTCTGAAGTCGGATGTGAAGGTGAAAGAGGCGTTGGAGCTGTTGTCGGAGAGTAAGACGGGGCTTTGCGATGTTTATGCAGCCTTTTTCGAAAACGAAGACAGCGAGGTGGCAAAAGATGCCAGAAATGACCGTGCGATCTTTGGTGCCTTCTACCAGAGTGGCTTGGTGGCGCAGGGCATTCCGATATTGCAAAAATCAGAGCACTTCGAGTGCAACGTGGACAAAATCCTTGTCCATTGCGCCATCTGTTCTGTACGGGCGCTGGCCTATCTCACATGCAAGACAGAGAAGAACTATATGCAGACCAAGGACAACAAAGGAACAGAGCATAAGAAAAACCTAGTTGTTTTTATTCCCACGTTTCTCG
Organism: Raffaelea deltoideospora; assembly: GCA_019925385.1. NCBI lineage: Eukaryota > Fungi > Ascomycota > Sordariomycetes > Ophiostomatales > Ophiostomataceae > Raffaelea > Raffaelea deltoideospora. The sequence continues at coordinate 406,954 of JADHKP010000024.1, read as the reverse complement.
AGCAGGCCCTCGTATTCAACGACGCCAAATTAATGGCTGCTGCTGAGCAGATCGTGGTTGAGACAAATCCCGCAATGCATCCCACATCGTTCATGGACGAGCGGCAGAAAACGTTCGCCGAGCTGAAGAAAGCGCACGAAGATCTAGTCTACCACCTTGCATATCTCTTACGGTCGATGACATCCAGCGCATTCAAAGGCAAGACGATACAGCCACTTGTGAAAATTACCAAAGAGGGAGTGTCGCTCGCGCCCGATATCTGGGGCATTTTGAGTGAAAATGTTGGCCCCGTTACAAATGCAAACGACCGAGACGATAGTGGCATACGGGGAGGCCACAGAGGCGAGGTCGGTGACAGCGTCGATGTCGGCGATGGCGCTGTGGCTGGTGTGAAAGGCAGAGGCGTTGATTATGCGGTTACCACTCCACATATGGGGGCAGACGAGCCTGTGAATTCCGACGCTGATATGCAAAGCGACAGCCCGGATGGTTTTAAGCTTATAGTCCGACCTCCCACTGTGAGAAAGGACGAGAACACTGAGGCTGATATGGGCGATATTGGCACACATAGCGCTGGATCTCTATCGCCCAATGCAAGCTTGGCACGCCATGTTTCTGGAACATCGAATCGCAGTTCATCACCGGGCCGCCGAGGTCGTCACAAAAAGGTGCAGGAGAACACGGATGAGCGCGACAACAAAGACGCCTTAAGCTTGACAAAAGTGCGGTCGAGTCAGCAAGATAGCCCTGTGGCAAGTCTGAAGAAGCATCTGTCTCTCTTGAGCTTGAAAACCGAGACGGATCCGGCACCGCATGGAAAGGCCGTGGCAGAGTCACCCACGGCAGTAGCGGATCCGCAAATTGAACGGACCAAGCAGGCCATATCGCCGACTGTGGCGAGGTCAGGGCTAGAGCCCGTGGAGTGGACACCAGTGCCTAACGCGCATGCACAAGCACACGTTGATATGCCGCCGCCGCTATCCGATGTCGAGGGCGGCGGCGATTGTTACTCGTCAGCAACTCAAGACGATCCTATGTGCCTGGTGGGCCGTCATGATCAGCATGGAGAATGGATCCTTGGCGAGTTCAATACGGCCGAGCCATCGTTTTATGGCGGGGACGACGTCGACTTCGAAAATTTCTTAAATTTCGATGCTCCCGATGCTGCCGCTGGTGTTGGCACTGCGCCTGCTATTGATACCGGTGGCACTTTAGATTCTGCAGAGGAAGCGATGGCCACGCCGTCCGATGGCTTCGTCGCAGACCACGAGACAGGCTCCTCTGCTTCTGGAGGCGGCGGGAGATTGCGCCGGCAGCTGACCAGGGGGAAAGAAAAGATGAAAACAATCTATGATAAGGTGAAAGACAGAGTGACTGGCGATGAGCGACGATGCTGATGCATGACGACTATGTATGTAGAGTTACAGCGATTTTTTTTTTTCGTGTGTTTTCGTTTTGTTTTGTTTTGTTTTGTTTTGTTTTGTTTTGTTTTGTTTTTTTGGCACTGAGATTTTGATGAAATTTGGATACCCCCCCTTCGCGAACTGCTGCCTTTCGCAACTTTGTTGTCTGTTTGTTTCGAATCTCGTACATTTACTCGCAATACAACCTGGCCATTTCAGGAAAGAGGGCTGGCACATGATTGGAAAGAGCGGCGTGCTAGACCTGTGCTTTTTATTTCTGGGTCTTTTTTTTTTTTTTTTTTTTTTGGAAAGAACGATACGCATGCCCATTTCCTTAATCTCGGCTTTTTTTCTACGTTTCCTGACATTTTCGCTATCCAATTACTGCGAAGTGAAAGATCAATAATGCCGTATATTATTTCGCCGTGTCGCTAAGTCTCGCTCGCAATTCCCAGACCACTTTAGCTTTAAATATGTATGCAAAACAAAATCCCAAGCGCCTACCCAATGCAATTGATCATGTGCCAACCTATGATGCATATTTTCCAACCATTGATGCGTGACGCTTATACATTGACGACAGGAGAAAAAAAAGAAATAGATACCGTGATGCTTTTATATACCGGTGACAGGAGAAAAGGAGTGAAAAAAAAGGCAAGCTTCAAAAAAGAAGACGATCAACAAAAGAAACAAGGAGAGCGGACGCTTTAGTGCCAGGGATACTGCACGCCGTTGGCCGAGGCGACGAGGGGGTCGTTGACGAGGATCAGGCCTGGCGCAGCCAGGGTGGCGGCGGGTATGGCGTCGGGGCTGGCAAAGTCAGAGGCCGTTGTCAGGGCGGCAACGGTGAGGCCTTGCATGACGAACTGGGAAAAGGGGAAGGTGGCCTGGAAGGAGAGGCGGGTGCCGGCCCAGACGGCGTTGGTGATGGGCACGCTGATGGGGGCGTCCTGGCCGGTGAGGTAGGTGACGAAGAGGCCGGCGGCGGCGGCGGCGGCGGACGACTTGAAGGGGTCAGCGGCGGCGACGCCGGCCAGGTCGGCAGAGAAGAAGAGGGTCTGGTCCTTGGCGGCGACGGCGGCGGCGTTGTCGGCGGGGGCGACGCTGAGCGGCGGGAAGACGGGGATGGGGATCTCGGACAGGGCAAAGGGGCACTGGACGACAAAGTCCTGCAGGGCGGAAAAGGCAAAGGCGCCGACGGAGGTGGTCAAGAACGGCTTCTGCGACGGCTTGCGGTTGAGCAGGGTGCGGAAGAAGCCGCTCTGCTCGCCCTCCTGGCCGATGACAGAGGCGACGGCGCGCACGGGGCCGTGGTCGCCGTTCTGCGAGAGGCCCTGGGAGGCGTCCTGCAGCGTGCCGAGGACGAGCGAGGTGAAGGTCTCGGCCAGGCCGATGGCGCCGGCCAGGTCGGTCGCCGGGAACTTGTACTGACACGGCGTCGGCACAAAACCGCCAAACTTGCCCACGACCTTGGCCGCGTTGATGGCGTGCAGCTCTTCTTGCTGTGGTTGTTAGATGGGCAAAGAAAGAGAGAGAGGGAGAGAGGGAGAGAGAACTTACAGCCAAAACTGTCTCGAGCACGTCGAGCAAGGCCATCTTTACCGTGTCGTCGTGGACGGCAAAGCCTGGCACGTCGTCGGTGATGTTGGCAATGAGCGAGTTGAAAAAGGCAACTTCAAAGTTTTCGTTGAAGGCAATCAGCTGGAAGATGGGCAGGCTGGAGCTGTTGAGCGATGGCGGCGGCGGTGCCGTCGACAGGGTCCCGTCGGCCTTCTTGTTGATGGCATCGAGCTGGGCGGCGTTGGGGTTGGGGAAGCCATCTGCCGGCTGCTGAGACTCAGACCGGCGGGTCGGTGCGGCGGTGGCCGAGCTGACGAGCAGGAGAGCCGCGGTGGCTGCTGTTACGACAGCGTTGAAGAGCATTGTGTGAAGAGTGAGAGGTGGGAGCAGAAAGGGCAGAAAGAGCAGAAAGTAGAAGCAGATCACAATAGGCAATGAAGAGAATGAGAAGCAAAAAAAGGAATTGTTCAAAAAATGAGAAGAAACAAAAAAACACAACCAAGAATGAATTGTACAGAAGTAGAAAGGGAAAACTGTAAGCTAATACTGGAGATAAAGATGTTGGACTTGACGGAGACCAGAGACAAGGCGAGGGTTATATACAAAGAGCGCATCTTGACGCAAATAGCCTTCCAGAGTGAGACGAGAGAGCAAAGATCTCGCGTGCGACATGCAGTTTTCTTTAGCCCGTTGCCCAACGGCAAACAAAGGCCACTGCGTCGTCATCAGGTGGCCAGTCAGATCTCTCACTCTTTCTTTGTTGTGCCATTGGCATGTCGATGTGCCTATTCTGGGCTACCATGGGTCTCGGCTCGTCGACATCCGGTCACCAGCCACAGAGAAGAGCCCAAAGAAGGAAAAAGAAGAAAGAAAGAAAATGTAATCGTTCCTATTATTGCTTTGGGCAGCACAAGCCTCACCAACAAAGAGACTAGCGGCAGCTAAGAATAGGCACACGTGTTGGTCTTTGGAATCATTTGTGAGGAAAGAGCGTGCTGGCGCCCGCCACGAGAGGTGAGATGGGCATTGCCAATAGCAGCAAGCGACTTAACTGCTTACTCGCATATCCCTCGTGCTTCCCTCTCGCAAGTGCGGTTTGTCTCGCTGCTGCTGCTTATTGTGTCTGACGTCGCTGCCATCACACAGACCTGCGAGTCCTACAGTCCACTAAAAGCTTATGTGCTTTCGGGTAGCGGACGTTCCGAGCAGCAACATTGCTGCGTAAAACCTTCCAAGAACGCTAGCCAGCTATGGCCCCGCCCAGAAAAGCCCCGTACGATGGATTTGCATACGCCACAATAGTGCTTAGCTCTGGGGGCCGAACCCGAAGGCCCAGCGGCCACTAAGACAGGACGCTTCAGCGAGCAGAGGACGGAGGAATCATGTACTCCGTATGGCTATTTTGGGCACGGAAAACGAGAGTTCCGGAGAGAGAGTTGAAAATTGAACTGCAGGCAAGAAAGATGTCGACGTCCTGGGCATGAGGAGCAAGCCCGGGGGGTTGCCCTTTCGTCTTTGTCCAGATGTTTTTAGATGCTGTCGTGTTGTCCGTCTCCAGTCGTCTTGTCCGCCTTCAGTCGTTTGTCCGCCTTCAGTCGTTTCTCTTGGCAATCGATCGCCACACGAGCCGCGTCGATCATCGTTCGGGCAGATCCCTGAACGGAATAAGGGTGAAACAAAAGAGCAAAAGACGGTAGATGCGTGGGCAGCGTAACACAGGAGTTTCGTTTCTGCCTGCTGTCGGGTAATAATTCTCGTCTGTCTACCCCAAGAAGAGGGCGTCGTCTTTTCTGGCAGATGCACCCGAACATCAGCTCTGCCTTGGATTCTATTACCTCTTGCTTGTTCGGCGTACCAATGCGCTGCACCGGCTTGGCTGACTGCGGAAGGCTTATGTAACACGATTAGTAGTCTGGTCTTCGCCGTGGAGCCGTTGCGCTGAGCAGACAAACAGCTGTCTGGGGGTAATACTCTGTAGATGGACTGTCCCATTTTGCTGGCGCTTGTCCCATTACGAGTATGCATGCCTTCCTTTGCTTCTGCCTCTGCTTCTACTTGTCCTTTTTTTTTCTATATTGCCAGCTGCCCTGGGTGAATTCTGCCGTATATCCAGTCGTTGGGGGGTTGGTCGTGCCTGCCCCCCTTGCTGCCTCAAGCAGCTAACTGAGGGCAGTTGCGACCACTTCTGGAAGGAGCTGCCCAGGGCCGAAAATTGTTGGGAAAAAGGCCTTTCCCCTTAATTTTTTCTTGTTTTGATTTTCTCTTTCTCTTCATTTTTATTTTTTCTCTTCTATCATCAGAATCAATCTTTCGTTGTGCTTTGTGTATGCATTTTAACGACTGACCGTGGAACGTATTACTACACAGGGCCTACAGCACGCTAACGACGCCTGTGCACCACCATCTCAGACGGCCTTTCTGGCCGTTGGGCGTTGTGGCTCGCGTGGGCGGGCGGATTGTCAACGACGACGGCGACGACGACGACGACGACGGCCAGCACCGTCAGTTACTTGGACCAGGACTTTGACGCTTGTTGGTCACGTGCGAGATGCGACGCGGTGCCTGGCGCTAGCAGACGCTGCCCCATTACGAATGGAGTAATTCTCCGTACCGGCTTTTGACCTTGACCTCGTCTGGGGCTGCACGCAGCAATACGGCGTAGAGTCAGCAGCTTTAGCGTCGGTGCTTCAATGAATGTGAACGACGCTTTAATGTTTCATGGACCAGGCTTTTTGGGTGGGACCGCCTCAATGTCGCGTGGAAGGCGTGCTAGAGCACAGCTGCTAAAATACCCCCGATTCCGGCCCTCCAGCACTAGCGCTTTAGCATACCCAAGGGCCACGGCTATGCGGCATCAGCGGAGTTGGCGAGAACCATATTTTTCGCCGGCCTGTTTCGGGGCGTTGATTTTGGTTTGGTAAATTTTTTTTTTTTTGTTTGTTTGTTTTTTGTTTGCATTGCTTGCTCTTTGTTGCTTGCGTAATTGTTTCCTTTTTTTTTACCCTGCTTGCTGTGTGCTGCTTGCCTTGTTTGATTGTTGCTTCTTTATCCTCTCCTCTTTCATTCCCTTCAGTTCAGCCTCTCTCGCCGACCGATGGACCGAGACGTCGAGAAATGTTTCAACACCGACGAGGGCCAAGAAACGCAGCCAGCTCGGTCTCCGCCAGGCCAGCAAGGCCAGCCGCCCTCCCAGCCGACCCAGCTGTTTCCGCCCCGAATTGCCGACTCTTGCCCGTCTGCTGCTCCAGCTCCGGCTCCGGCTCCGGCTCCAGCTCCGGCCCTAACCCCGGCTCCAGCTTCAGCCCCAGCCCCAGCCCCAGTCTCGGCCTCAGCTCCAATACCACCACCCTCTCGCTGGCACCTCGGGGCGCTTTTCTGTACCGGAGCGGGGCGGACACCGCCGCCGCCGCCGCCGGGCGAGCGCGACCCGGCATTCATGGTGCGGTTCGGCGGGCCGGACGACAGCGGCGACCCGCATAATCTGGGCTCGGCGACCAAGGCGGCGCTGACACTTCTGCTGGGCCTGCTGGCGTTTGCGGGTTCACTGGGGACATCGATCATGTCGCCGGCGAGCGACCTACTGGCGGCGGAGCTGGGGCTGTCGGCGGAGGCGGCGGTGCTGGTGCTGGCGCTGTACGTGCTGGGTTTTGCGCTGGGTCCGCTGGCGTGGGCGCCGGTCAGCGAGGCGTACGGGCGGCGCTGGTCGATGCTGCCGGCGCTGGGCATGCTGGGCGTGCTGAGCATCGGGGCCGCCAACAGCCACTCGGCGGCGGCGCTGCTGGTGCTGCGCTTTTTGGGCGGCGTGTTTGCCTCGGCGCCCATCAGCAACGTCTCGGCCGCGCTCGGCGACATCTACGCGCCGCAGACGCGCGGCGTCGCCATGGCCTTCTACAGCGTCTGCGTCGTCGGCGGACCCAGCCTCGGGCCCACCATCGGCGCCGCCATCATCGCCCCGCCCGCCGGGCCGCGCCACCGCGGCTGGCGCTGGACTGCCTACGTGCTGGCCTTTGTCGCCCTGGCTTCCGCCGCGCTGGCCGCGGTCGTGCTGCCGGAGACCTATGCGCCCGTGCTGCTGGCCCGCCGCGCGCGCCAGCTCCGGAGAGGGGCAGCCGGGAATCAGCGGAGATGGGCCGGGGGCAGATGGACAGGCAGATGGACAGGCGCCTGGACCTCTGGCAAGCCTGCTGCTTCCGACAGTGATGGCCCGGATGGCCCGGATGGTCCGCATGGTCCGCATCCTCTCAACGATGATGGCCTCAATCGCCACGACCCCAATCTCAACAATCTCCCCAATCCCCCATACTGGCACCCGCACGAGTTTGAGCGCTTCACGCTGCGCACGGCCGTGTCCAAGCACCTGGGCCGGCCGGTGCGCATGTTCTTCACGGAGCCGATCGTGGCCTGCGTGGCGCTGTACGCGTCGTTTGTGTACGGCCTGCTCTTTCTGCTGCTCGAGGTCTACACGCTCGTCTTCCGCGACCTGCGGCACATGGGCTTTGTGGCCTCGCGCCTGCCCTTTATGGCGCTCTTTGTCGGCTCGCTGCTGGCCATCGGCGTCAACGTGGCCAACCAGCCGCTGTACGCCCGGGCCATGGCCCGGGCCAATGCCGGCCGCCCGGGCCCGCCGCGCGCCGTGCCCGAGGCTCGCCTGCCGCCCATCGTCCTCGGCGGCTCGCTCTTCACTGCCGGCTTCTTCTGGTTCGCCTGGACGGCCGGCGCCACCCACATCTCGTGGGCCGTGCCGACCGTCGCCGGCGGCTTCATCGGCGCTGGCTTCAACATTGTTTTTCAGCAGTGTCTCAACTACCTCGTCGACTGCTACGGCACCTACGCCGCCTCCGCCACCTCTGCCAACACCGTCCTGCGCTCGCTGCTGGCCTGCGGCCTGCCGCTCGCCGCCCGCCCCATGTTTCAGAACCTGGGCGTCGGGCCCGCCGCCAGCCTGCTCGGCGCCGTCTCCTGCCTGGCCCTGCCCCTGCCCTTTATCTTTATGCGCTACGGCGCCCGCCTGCGCGCACGCTCCCGCTTTGTGGACTAGGCATTGGGATAGATAGAAAATTTTGAACTTGCTCTGTCATCTCTCATCTGAGGTCTGTCCCTCTGTATTATGTTTTGGTCTGTGATCTGTCTCGTCTGTTTTTTTATGTTCAGCATGGTTGGAAAGATCTGTTTTGGATTTTTTTGGTTGTCCTCCTTCCCTTCTTTGGATGTCCTCTCTCACTTCCTCCCTACTTTGGCAGCGGCGTGTCCGCCAGCAGATTGGCGCTGCTGGCATAGCGGTCGCCGGCCACCTCGGCGGAGTCGACGGCCTTGCGGATGGCAGCCAGCTCGGCGGGCGTCAGCTGCACGTCCAGCGCGCCCATGTTCTCGTGGTAGCGCTCCAGCTTGGTGGTGCCAGGGATGGGGATGACGAGGGGCGACTGGGCCAGCAGCCAGGCCAGCACCAGCTGGCTGGTGGTGATGCCCTTGGTCTTGGCCAGCGCCGCCAGCGTGTCCACCAGCTGCAGGTTCTTGGCAAAGTTTTCGGGCGAGAAGCGCGGCGCGAAGCGGCGGAAGTCGTCGGCGGCAAAGTCGTCGGGGCTGCGCAGCGTGCCCGTCAGCAGGCCGCGGCCCAGCGGCGAATACGCCACCACGGCCACGCCCAGCTCCTTGGCCGTCTCCAGCACGCCGCCGGGGCCCTCAATGTCGAGCGAGAAGGGGCTGTACTCGACCTGGATGGCAGCCACGTGGTGGACGGCGCAGGCTCGGCGCAGCGACGCCGCCGACGCCTCGGACAGGCCAATGTGCTTGATTTTTCCTTGACTGTGGGGGTTAGGGGGGTGAAGAGACAGCCGAAAGACGAAACGAAAGACGAGACGAAGACGAGACGAAGACGAGACGAAAGACGAGACGAAAGGGCTGCCGAGAAGGAGACAAAAGAGACAAAAGAATTGCAGAAAAAGAGACAAAGAATTGCAGGAAAAGAAACAAAAAAAAAGTGGAAATTGCAAAGGAAATGATATAAAAAGACCAAGACACAACACATCACACAACACAACACACAAACAACAAACCGACGCTCTCGCCCTCCACTCACCTCTTGATCTCCACCAGCGCCTTCATCGTGTCCTCGATCGGCGTCACGCCGTCCAGCCGGTGCACATAGTACAGGTCCACAAAGTCGACGCCCAGCCGCTTCAGGCTGCGGTCGATGCAGAGATGGGCATTGGCCGGCGTCGAACCAGGTGGGTTCCCCAGCAGGCCGGCGCCAAACTTGGTCGCCAGCACAATCGTCTCGCGCTTGCCCGGATTGGCCCGGAACCACTGGCCTAGCAGCTCTTCGCTGTCGCCGTAGATGTTGGCCGTGTCCCAGAAGCGCTGGCCCGACGCATACAGCTGGTCCAGAAAGGCCAGCCGCTCTTCATTCGACGCCGTCGGGCCGTAGAACGCGCTCAGGCCCATGAGGCCGTAGCCAATCGCCGTCACCGCCGGGCCGTCCTTGCCCAGCTGTCGAGTGGGATAGCCCATTGGGGGGTGGTGGGGGTGGGTGAGTGAGTGAGTGGGCAGGTGAATTGTGGTGTGAATCCTCGACGAGATTGAGCAGCGTCGTCGTTTGAGGTTGCGAGAGTGAGTGTGTCTTGTCCAGACGGGTTCTCAGCCGTTGGTGGTGGTATTTATACGAAACGGTCATCGGCGATAGGCTTTTGCAGAAGTGTCTTTCCGTGCGGGGCTTGCTCGTAACAAGGCCCTTCCGCTGCATCTGAAGCCTATCCCAGGCCTAATGCCCCATAAGATGACGTGATGTCACAGCCGTTAGCGCTGAGCCCCACAAATACGCCCGCTGCGACATCACCGCGGAGTTTGACAGTCGGTTGACCCTTTTGAGTTCAGTTTTTTGTCATAGGTAGTCCAGAGACAGAACTAAACAGGACGGGAAGCCGGAGGTAAGACAGGACGGGAAGCCGGAGGTAAGAAGACAAAAGCCGGAGGTGAAACAGGACGGGAACACGGAGGTAACAAGACAAAAGCCGTCGATCTACGGAGTACAAGTCAATAATAGCGGAGAAAGACCAAGGTAGAGCAGAAGCGGCTGCAAATCTTGCCTTTGTGTTTAAACACCTAACAGTTTTACTGGCAAGCACCGCCGAGTCTTGAAAAGAAAAAATCCCCGCAACCATAAAAAGCAGATAAATGACCTGCCGAATAACTCATAAACTGTGTTTCCCTGTCCGTCTCCTCATCCCTCTCAGAGTGGCCCAAAGATTCGCTCAAATACCCACCATATGCCCTACGCCAGCAGTATGGAATAAACCATTCAACCTAATCAGAAACACGAAAATCGCTCTGGCTGCCTTCCGTATCAGCCAACGTGACCATCCCGCAAACATCTCCGTCCATGCTCCCAATGCCGCCAGAGTGCCGAAAAGTCCTAACTGGACAGAAGTTGTACCCCATTGAATCATCTCCCGACAGGCCATCTCAAAAGTCAAGCCTCTCTGTATGTTCCCTCCGAGCGGTCGCACCTCCGCGTCCAAGCAGAATCTCAAGTCTTCGTCTGTCGCGCAGTAATACACTCCGGGGTCGAGGCTTGCTGAGGGAAGCATTCATGTAAGCATTTACTACATCATATTGACGAAGAGATGGCGTTAGATGCGGCACGAACCATCAGTGTTCGGAGCGTGCAAAGTGCCAAGGTGGCTGCATATGTCTCCGAGGCAATGTCAAAACACTGATCGCCTCGATTTTACAACAAAAGGGGAAAAAAAAAGATCACCTTTCAATTGCGAATATCTCCCTAATGAACTAACCACATGAAAAGGAAACTATACCATTGAAATGACTGAAATCTCCTCTTTCGAATGGTATAATTTAATACTTTGTAAACCAGCCGTTGGCTTCAATAACGGCTCCTAACCCGTTATTCATAGTAGCCACCAGGTTATTCAACACGTCTTCTTTCAGGTCTTCCCAACAAGTAACTGCAGTGGTAACCGAGGCCCTTTTTGACGTGTTGTTCTTCTTTATATCAACTAATTCAGGATTGGCTATCATTATAGCTTCTTTTTAGGACCGTGAGAATACGATCGTCTTCCGCGGGGTAAGCTTCACCCTCATGAAATGACAGTAATGGCTGTGAAGAAGGAATCAAACAACCGATCAAAGGACTTGGACGACCCCCCTCCCCCATGGTCATCGATGTAGCATCAAAGGGACCACCAGCTTTAGTTCACCCTAAGAAGGAATCCACGACTACACCGCAAAAAGGTAGGTATCATCTCGCTTTGACCGCGGCAAACCCACAAATGAAAAGGAAAACTCGTGGGATCAATTCCTTGAAAGAACGTGATGAAAAAGTAATGTGCATAACGGCCGCAACCCCGGATCCGCGGACAGTCTCCCAGAAATGAAACGACTCGTCCAAACCAAACGGCGTGCCGTCAAATTTTGTGGCATTCCCTGGTAGAAAAGCTCAAAGTTGCCAAACTCTTTTCTGAAAAAACCGATATCCTCCTGCTTCACTTGTGTTTGGGGCCTTGCAGCCAACGGTTCGCCAAAGACTTTGACAACGAGGCAGCGCCCGTATGGCGCCGCATTTCTAGCCACAGAATAATCGGCCCCGGCCGTGTGAGGTAATACTTTTGTGGGATTTTGTCGTTGTCTTTGTCCGAATGGCCGAAACTATAAAGGAGCCGCTGTTTCCAACTGTTGTAGCAGCAACACAGTCAAAGCAGCGTCCCTCGGACGTTTTTCTGGTCTTTTCCGAGCTTTCCACTGGTATAACGTCCACCATCTGGTGCCCCAATATCCACCTCTCGGACCCAGCACTGCTGGTGGTGATTCTCATTCGTCCTAAAGGTGAAGCTGCCGGCTTCGATCTTTTACCATGTCCAGCATTCCTGTCTCCGTCTACAGTCAGTCGTGGGAAACACACTGACAATGAGAATTGCTGTCGAGGTAACACACACTTGAGAATTGTTGTCGAGGTGGCCCGGGTATTGTCAAAGTTTCGTTAACCAGCTCGACTGCATCTCGTTGAATAGCAGTAAAATCTGACTGTCTGGGGACAGCAATGCGTGCGTAAAAAAACTCTGGTTTCGGACTCGTCTCTGTCACTGGCAATGTTGGAATCCAAAGAATAGAAACATTTATTCGGTAAAAGGCAAGCCGCCTTCGCTACCGTTTGTGTACCATCCGTCAGGTCTGGCCGCACCTGGCCTCGCTTGTTGCCTCAGAAATTCCACCAGAAGCTGTAGGCACGCATTCAAGCGCCAAACTGCCTCTTCTGGACCTGCTCAATGCTCCGTCGACATCATGTCAATGTATCATGCTAATGGATATGCGTTCCGTGCCAAGGGACGTCCTCGATAAACAGGGGTACTGGGGGAGATCAATAGTCTTTCAAAACAGGTTGCCGTTCGCTCTTAGTAGACCACCTCTTTGCAGAATGAATGGCGGCGTGAAATGAAGAAGAACTCGCCGGACGGGGAGAGACTTGTCGATGAATGAGAAAAAGGCGCATGACTGGAGAGAAGCGAGCAGGACAAGGATGGGGATGGGGATTGAGTCGCTTTTGATTTGTATCTTTAAAATATCATGGTGAGAAAAGCGCGTGTAAAAGAGGAACGAATGCCTTTATATGGGTAGGTCCTCGGACTCGACAGTCTTGAAGGCCACTGATATTTTCGCTGCTCTACACAATAAGAAGGAATGCCACTGGTGTTTTCGTTGCTCTACACAATAAGAAGGCATTGCGTAAATTCAGAAGACGACAAGGACGTCTTGATCTTGTAGGAGACAAGATGCTCTGGAGTTGGATTTGTTGATTCTCTCAGCTCCCAGGCAAGGCCAGCTAAACGAGAGCTGCTCCGTCCTATCCCGATCAGATGGGAGATGAACTCCCCAAGGAAGATGTTTGCTCTTTGCTGCCAGATCAGCATATGCTGTGCGTATGGTAGAGAAACACTTGCACACCACCATTGATGGTGGATAGCTCAGTTGCTGGATTTGGGAGGACTTTGATGCTGGGCCAGGTTGACGATGAGATGCGCTGGCTGGCCTTTGTTAGCATACTGAGCTGTTCGGCAGCTAGTAATACCCCAAGCAGCGAGCGAGTGCTGACTGGGAAGCGCAGCCAGCTAAGTCGGGCCGATGTGTGCAGCGACGTAGAAAGCCGTGCAACTTGTTGCCTGTATGATGGAGGAGATTAAGAAGCAAGCACAGAGCCAGCCGTAGGACCCCAATTCCGCAGCGTGAGAACGTTGGCAATCTGTGTGGGGAAAGACGATTTGTCGATCCGAGGTGATTTGGCGCATCAGCTGGATAATCCTCGATTTCCCATGGACAACCCTCTTTGTCTACTTCATCAAGTGGTCGTGGACCTGTGCAAATAGGCTCTGCGCCTCCGATGAGCTGTGGCGATAAAACAGGCCGGTTGCCTCATCAAACGTCTCAACCACTGGCCCGCCGGTCTTATTCCTTCCCCCGTTCTAGCCAGTCACGACACACCAGGTCCACACGACCAGATCCACTCCCCAGCTATATGTGGGCAAAAACGAACCAGGTATGAGTAGACGCCAATTAAGACGCCGACTGCCAACTTTTGGGAGCTCTAGCGGCTCAAAAAGGCCAGTCCGCACGGTCGCCAGCACGCAAGCCAGCAAAGGTCGATGAGCGGTGCCTTTGTCGATTCTTGGAGCTCGGGGAAGTCTGGGCCAATGGCCATTTGTCGTCGTCGAAGCCTGGCTGGTTCATGATGACATGTGTGATGGGTAACCCTGCAGCCGGGCCGTTGTTCTGTCCACAGGGATGAGTCTTTTTTGTTTCCCAGCATGGGCATCTTCGCATCTCTCTCCTCAAACCCCGGATCGGTGTAAGTGGCCTTCCCCACAACGGCAACGAACCACTGCCGACGCGCGATCTCCGGTTTCCGACAGCTGAGCCCTCTCACAAGCGCCGACTCCATTTTTACCAAATAGAGAATAAGAACAACTTCCCCTGAAGGAGCACCAACTCCCCGGCCCCCGAGCAACGGTTGTGACTGCTTGGACAAAGGGATGGCAATTTTGCAGGACGAAGCAGAAGGCAGACGACAGCACCATGTCTCCGGAAGCGTGAGAGAACAGCGGTATGGTTTCAAGAGGGTACCATGTCTTCGGAAGCGTGAAAGGACTGGGGCGGGTGGTGGCAGCGCCAAGGGAAGCGCAGCGGCCACTGCAGTGGGCGCGGACACGAGGCGAGTCCGGACTGCCGTGGGCAGTGTCAGCGCGGTGGCGCCTTCTTGCGCTTGCTGGTATTTGGCAGAGCCGGGCTTGTTGAAAGCACCGGCTTCTCGAGTCGGCCACTGGTCTATCGCGGGGATCAAGCGGCGGCTGCCGATCTGCACGGCAGAGTGGTTCGTCGTGGCAGGTAGCGAGGCGAGGGCGGGCAATTGGCTGCGAAGCGCTGGGATCCAGCGATCGTTGTTGTAGCTGGGCGCTGGCGTTGGTAGGGGGTGAAAGGTGTTCGGCACTGGCCACTCCGACGTCGCCGCTCCCTCCGTGTAACTTGTGCCCGGCAGAGCCGGCGCGCGAACAGGTTGGCACGCAGGGTGCCCCAACTCGACTCCCAGGAAGCTGAGCCAAACGAACTTCATCCAATCGGCGAGCTTGTCCGCCGTGTCAAGCGGCCCCACGACCGGCTTCACTCCCGCGTGGCTTCGAAGCAGAAGGCAGATGACAGTAATGTGTCTTCGGAAGCGTGAAAGGACAGCTTGCATAGTTTCAAGAGGTCCTGGCTGTTACCATTCGCGTAGCTTGCTCCGGTTCGCCAGGGCTTGGAAGAACTCCCGTCGTAGTAGCGCGGTCAATTCAGTCGACAGTGGAAAAAAAAAAGCCGGGCGACGTGCCATGTCCATCTCGGTGTATTGGGGGTGTTGGATGAGATAAACACAAACGGTGGCTGATCTGATCCGTCCAAAGACCCGATCGTTGGGTTAGACAACTACGTCGTTACGTCGAAATATGTGCCATCCCGTTTCATTGCTCAGCACTCCGGCTCGGACGAGCCCCCACGTCAGACTGTCACTGTCCCGGTGTGTACGCACGCGATGAAGCAGAGCCGTCGTTGAAAAGGCGACCACACGCAACCCGGTGATGGGTCATTAGAGGTGATTTGACCCACCTCAGGCGAGTCCATGGCCAACGAGGATGTCATCCCAGCACCCATCTACATCCTGGGCTTTCGTCGGTTGAAGAAAATGAGTCCGTTGCTTCAAAGTCAGCAGTAAATTGGGCAGGGCGAGTTCATGAGAGGTCCTCCAATCTTCTCCATGAAAGCGCATCCCAGTACTTGGATCAATGTGCCATTCCAATTGACTGTTTTCCTTATTTTTTCTCCAGAGATGGGTTCCACTCATGTGCGGTACAGCTTTTGGCCAGCTACCTCCACAGCGTCGGGTCTTGTTCTCTCGTGTACGGAAACAGCAGATGTTGCAGCTCCCACGCTGCTTGACGTTCCGCCAGAGCGGTTTTGCTGGTGCATCACGGCAGGCGAACGACCGTTGCAGCAGCTTGTGCAGACGAGGCCTTTTAGCCGGCCACCCGGGTCATGGGCCCATCTAAATGGCTCGCCAACAAGAGGATAAGGTAGACACAACCGACACTGACAGCCGTGACGACTTCGTTGGCCAGGTTTTCTCGGGTTTGGTTACGATCTGCTGTATCTCTGACGACAAGGAGCATTTAACAACAGACGTCCACGATCAAGCCGCGAGAAGTGAATCCCAGTCATTTTGAGAGTGGTTTGTTGGGCTATGATATCGCACCATCCAAGAATATTAAGACATACCCAAGCCGGAGCAGCATCCAACCGCTCCAGACGATCGTAGTCGGCGTAGTCTATCACACACAGCATACTCTGCTTAGGCATTCCCCAGTTGTGTAATAGTAAGTGGGCGATGAGGAGTTCGCCATATTGCTGTGCGTTGTATGTTATGCTGCCAGGTGTTCAGTTTTTGTTTTGTGTCTGACGGCAGACGACGACGAGAAGTGAGTTGAAATACACAGCACGCCCTGCGCAACAGTGCAGCCAGCTGGTCACGGCAGATTGCCGAGACGCCAAAGCACGCGCATCCGGTAAAACCGCCTCTACAAAAAAAAAATAGCCAATGCTGCTCTGCCAGTCGCCTTTGATTGCAGCCCCCCCATGTATAGGAACCGATACCATTCCGCGGGGCGAGCACCCGATCAGACAGAGAAGCGTAGTTGTTTCTGTTCTCGCACACACCTTGGCAGTAGCTTTGGGCGTCAACTGCGATTGGGGTATGTCGAGCTGTCTGTCCACAGAAAGAGAAAGAATCTGGAGTAACAAAGAGCCAAAGATGTGTCAGTTGTGACTGGTGCGGGCGACAATGGACTGCCGCTGGAAGTTTGGATTACTTGGTGGATGGATGGCTGCGTCAATGGTGTCACTGTTTGTCGGAATGGTTGGTCTCTACCGCCTGCGGCTGCGAAATCTTTATCTTGTTATAGTGTTGCCAGGGATTAAAATGGTCTGCTTGGTATGTCGGCAAACGACGACGAGTAGGGAATCAAACTGATCGGGGGTTGGCGGCAATCCGAGTAGAAAGTCGATGAAGACGAGATCAGGACAAACCAGGGCAGCAGGCCAAGTTTGACCGTCTCGACATGGGTTCGGAGATATCATGATGTCGACATGCATCTGGGCTGGCCCATCTTCTGGCCAGAGGAGTAGCGAGGGCCGGCTGCTTAGGTGGGGAAGTGGCAGAAGAATGCTGGCGACGTCACGAGCAGAAAGAGAAAAAAAGGCGAAAAAGTGAAAGAGGAAGATTTCAGGGTGCTTTTGGAGTCAACGGGCAGATGCTCGTGAGCCTTTTGTGTTTGCTGGCAACTCGGCGCTACATCGTCGGTGCAACGTCCTCACGACGGTTCCGATGGGGCGTCAAAAGGAAAGAAAAGCAATTTGAACTATGGCAGTTGACTCGGCTCGCCATGGCTGCTGTTCTTCCAGGAAGAAAGAATTTTGATGAATTTGTTGGTTTGGGTCTTTGGCAGAGAGGCGTCCTGAATGGTTAAATGCAGAGTTGTGATCTGTTCCGTGTTCAGATGCCTGAACCACTTTGGGGCGAAGCTTATGACCTTGATCACACGCACAAGCTTATGACCTGCACCACACTCGTACGAGATTGCAACTCCAGTAGCGACGGACCTTCGTACAAGTTCATGACCTTCACCACACCCGTACAAGCTAGCAACGGCTGTAGCCAACAAGGATGCCATGCAGGAATGGATGCCTCCCGGCCATACTCCACATCGTTGCACTGTTTTGGCTGTGGTACGCGGACCCGAGACTGTTCCATTCCCTTGGGAAGTTTGCCAGACAGCGGGCTATTGGCGGTGCTGCTGCTATTTTGAAAAGCCAGCCGAGACATAAATGGGTGGCAGAAGGGCCCCCTGACCACAAGACGCTCGTCTCTTCTAGATGTGACGTCCCAAAAAGCAGGAAACGTCAACGAGCCAGACGCCGCTCAAGGACCTTGTCTCAAGCCGTAGGACCCACAAACCTTTGCACTCTCGCGTCTGGCGCTGGGCCTTATCGTGTCAGAACGGCCTTGTTGTTCTTCTCGCGGAGAGGCGGCCCGGACATGGCAGTTTCCCATTGCTTTGGACAGCTCCATCGTGCCGAGCCGATGCCCATCGTGTTTTCTTTTTAAGCCGACGACGTGCTCCGATATTCAGGTCCATTTGACGTCTTCCGACATTGGTGTCTATGACTTTTCTTTCCTAAACGACAATGTGTTCTTCCCGGTATTTGTGTCCATGACTTTTCTTCCCCAATCGACAACGTGTTCTTCCCTGGCATCGCCTTTGTATTTTCCACCCACGACGTGATTTTTCTCTGGCATCGTCGTGGCAGCCCCCGGTTTTGAGAGGCCGGCCGAATAGCACGACGGGACGCAGAGGCCGCCCAGCCTAAGAAAAATAGAAGGTCTTTTTCATGGCAAGCCCTGATTCACACGGGAGACGAGTTTGGTCTTGCACGACCGCATCTGCCTTTTTTCTCAGCAGCAGAGTCTGTTTTCGATTTGGATTTGCCAGCCGTGGATGTTGGGTGTGCCAGGACGGACATCACGTCACAGCAGGTGCAGAAGCCGAATACACGTCGTCGTCTGAATCCGACATCACCACGTCACCTCGTAGGTCCCCCCCGTGTCAAGATCTCGACAAGCTGGTGGTCTGATGCACAAAAGACCACGAAGAAGCCACTGACCCGCCACGAGTTCTTGCTGGCTGGCATTGGCTGCAAAAGACCAAGTGCGTAGAGAGCGAGCACAGGCAAACGGGCGAAAAAAAGCAGCCCATGAAGGGTGTTGTCCATCCCCCAAATCGGTGCACCGTTTTAAGGAACGACGGACAGGTAGTGTGGGCTAGTGGAGGAAACCGGCATGCGAGCGAGCTTAGAAGTCGAAGCTAGGGGACAAAACAAAGACGCTTGACAGGAGCCTCGGGTTCGATGGGGGGGAAATAACTCAGAGCAGCCCTCACCTCCCCCTTGCCATCTGGGTCTCTTAGTCAAACTGCCATATCCCCGGTCTGCAGTGCCTCTTCTCTCGCTTGTTGGTTCCTACACAGCCTCCCGTTCCCAAAGTCAGAAAGGGGAACTGTAGACCGCCCCGGTGATGTCGATGTCTGAGGTGAAATGCAGACTCGTGTCTTGATCGTCACTGTTCCCACAGCAGCCCCACGAGGTTGTACATTGCTTGTTTCCTGCACAGCTGACAGGCCATATTGCCCAACCGAACTCAGTCCTCGTTTCTGCCGTAGTCGGACGGCATGTGTCTGCAGCCCCTCCTGGCCCCTAAAGGGTGGCAGAGTGTGCAGTCATGAATAAAAGAAAATGTGTATTGATCTGCGTCTTTTGTCTCCCGTGCTCTCTATGTTCTTGCTGAAGACAAGAGAAGAAAAAGAATGGATTAAATAGAACACAATCTTTATGCATTGATATAATGAGGAAGCGGGAATTCGTTGGGATCCGAGAAGAAGAAACAATAAAGGAGGGAGGATGTATTTTCCGACTGAGATCTTCATGTGTAGGAAACTGTGTGACGGCTGTCAAGAAGAGCCAGTTTTTCTCGCATATCTCTCGCAAAGCGTCGCAGCCTAATTCTCGTCATCCGTCGCGCAAAGTGAGCCGCCACGAATCAGGCCATTTGACAATCGACAAAGCTAAAAAAAGAACCTGAAGCGGTCCGGAAACCCGCTCCTCTCTCTCCCGAAAGAAGGTCGCCCGCTAGCCTTCCTGGCTCTTTGGCCAAGGACGAGGCCACCGCAGGAGAATATTTTATTGGCAACGGAGCGTGACAGGAAAGATGCCCAGCTGCCAGCCACGGGAGATCGCAGACAGTCGCTGGAAACCGCCGTCAGCCACAAAAAACGACAGCGCATGGCTGCAGTGGCAAGCAAGGCATCCCACACCAGCCGCCTGCCTCGTCGAGGCATATTATCGTTGGTCTCTATCGGCGAGCCTGCTTCGTCGAAGCACATGATCGGTCTCTATCGGCGAGCCTGCTTCGTCGAAGCACACGATGATCCGTTTGTCGTTGACCAGAAGCCATTGGTCGTGGGCCTTGGGTGTCACAGTGAAAACCCGACAACGATCCAGCGAGCAGAGAAGCGCCGGTCCAATCTTCCTCGGGGGTCAATTGAAGGTTTCGGCGCAAAAACAGCCCGTAGTCCCAAGAGTAGGGCCAGTTCTCCCAGTTCGTCGCACGCACAACAGACGACCAGCAAGCTCCCTGTAAAACCAGACACCGCCGCCGTTTGACCCCCGGGAACTCTTCTTCCCGTCGGCAGCGCCAGTCATGGCGGCTTCGTGAAAGCGTCGTCTCGGAAAGCCATGCAAGCTTGGCGTGAACGCCGACGGCTTCTCCCAAGATGACAGCTGGAAGAAGCATTGCCGACCGCTGCAAACGTCCGTGGTACGTATGTACTGGCAGGGTCGTCTGACTGAGTCGGAAAGACTTTTTTTTTTCAGGTCGCAGCGTGTCCCTCTCGGAAAGGGTAAGTGGAAAAGACAGCGTCGAGGCTAAAGGAAGCGCAGAAAAAAAGCGTAAAAGCGTCGTGGAAAGATCCGCTCATGTGCAGATGATGCTTGACAGTCCAGACTGGACGAACAGGACAAGCGGCAGACGATGCGCCAAATGATTTGGCCTTCGGTGCCGCCTGTCTGTCCGTCGAGGATGCCGTTTGTTTTCCCACTTTTGGGCTCAGGCTGTCGGCCCGTGGCTGCGAGACAAGAAATCATAGAGTCCTTGGTCCGTGGCTGCGAGACAGAAAGTCAAAAATTCCTTGGTCTGTGGCTGCGAGACCGAAATCACATAAGCCCCATCTTGGCCCGTCCCATACAGGGGTGGGAAGAGCGCCAAAGGGCCTCTTTGCGGAGCATCGCAAGCGCCATATAACGAAGCCGATTCCGTGTGCTTTTTCGGATACAGTGTGAGCCCTGCTTCTCTGCAGAGAGAAGGTTAAAAGAAAAAGAGAGAAGAGAAGAGCAGGGAGAGAGGGGGGAGGAGAGAGAGGCTTTATATAGAAAAAAAAGGGGGGGAGCACCAACGAACCAATGAGGCAAGTGTTACCGCGCTGCCAAGTCTGGCCAAGTTTTATTCACAAACCTCATTCACCGGCCGTGATTCACCGACCAAGATTGCCAAGATTTGCCAGGTTTGAGCAGGATTTACGGGAGGAGCGAGGCATTGCATTCAATGCTCACAACGGATTCACCGCAGCAGCCACGCAGTGTATTCAATGATCACAACGGATTCACCACACAGGTTGTCACCAGTCGAGCTTCCTCGGACGTGACGGGAATCACAAAGGCCACGAGCCTCACGCGTTTTGATCTCACTGAACAGGAGTCTGCAAGTTTGCTGAGCTTGATCTGGCTGAACAAACGCTTCTAGCTCACTGACTTTGGTCTGGCTGAACAAGAACTTACGAGCTCGCTGAGACGGTCTTGAGCATTCTCTTAGCCAGAGACTGACTCTAGAAACAAAACCTTTGCAGGCCCAAGTGCAGTTGCTTTGGGGAGTCAGCAATGTTTGATTTTTCAGACACGGCTCAAGACAGTGGCAGTCCAAAGCAAAAGACGCGGTGACAGCAGAGTAAACACAGACTTGCCTGCTTGCTGATTCCAAGTCTGTATTCTCTGAATGACAGGCATACCAGTTTGCTGATTCCAATTTATTACTTTCTTCATGTCGACCCACCGAGACTCTGCGTTAAGTGGCGTACATTCACTAGTATCCAAAGTCTGTATCTCTGCCTTACCTCTGCAGGCTTGGATGACCTCAAATCGTATTCACTCTGATCCTGCTCATGTACCGTCGTATCTGTCAGTACATCACTTTTTATGTCACATATCTGTTACCATCACGTATTTGCGCCCCGTCTCTGTTCTTTCAAGTCTTCGTGTCCATCTCTGTAGTCCCGTCATCGCGTCCATCTCTGTAGGTATTCCTGTCCATCTCTGCTCCAGTCACGCATCATATCTGACCTCGCATTCACATCTGCGTCAGCCACTCCACTATCCAGCCCTGTAGCCCAAATTATGGACGGTGCTACTTGCGCGTGTGCCACATCCGCCAGTTGCTGCGGGTGGACCCGCCGTTGACCACGAGCCCGTCTTTGCGCACGCCCAGCGATGCCAGGCTGCGGCACACGGCTTCGTAGTTGCCCAGGAACTCGTGCACCCGAACGTCGTCCTTGGCCCGTTGCCGCAGTGTCGGCGCCTTCAACCCTGGCGTCAGAAGCTGCTCGTCTTCGCTGTCTGTTTCCACAGCAGCATCCACGGCCTCCATAGCCTCCATGGCCTCCACGGCCTCCACATCCACAGCATCCACAGCCTGCGCAGCCTCCGCACCGCTGGCTGGCCCGGCCGCTGTCAGCCCGTGGCCCAGCGTGACGACCCAGACGCCCTCGATGCTGAGCGCGTGCGCGTCGGCATCGCCGTCCGGCTGCAGCAGCACCGAGTAGATGGCGCCGGTGTAGCGCACCGCCGGCCGGTTCCGAGCCACCGACGACGCCGGGTCCTGGCAGGGAAAGACCCAGTGCTTGCCGTCGTGCGAGATGGGGTGCCACGCCGTGATCAGCAGCCGGCCGACAGCCACCATGGGGGCGCTGCTGACCGGCGTCTTGAGCACCGCCACCACAGACCGCGGGCCCCGCGGCGTCAGCACGCACATGCCGCGGCGCAGCCGGTTGACGCGCACGCGGCGGTGGTCGGCCAGCGTGACGCGGCAGAAACTGGCAAAGCACGGGCCCGACGAGACGCGGTAGGACTTCATGCTGATGCGGGACGTCCGTGCCGGCGCAGGGCTAGAGTTGCCGCTGCTGCTGCTGGTGCTGCTGCTGCCTCTGACGCGGCTAACGCCGTGGCTGCTCCGCACGGGAATCCCCGGCCCCCAGATCCTAGGCAAGGGCGTGGTGGGCTCCGGCGGCGGCAGCGTGTCAAAGGCCGTGTCCAGGGCGTCGCGGCAGGCAAGGAACAGCGGGCTGGCGGCGCCGTACAGCAAGGGGCCGGGGTCCTTGAAGGAGTTGCACTGCTGGCTGGCGTGGGCCGACTGCAGACTAGGCAGATAGTGGCAGCCCCAGCGGTGGTAGAACTCGAAGGTGCTGACGGCCATGTGCACCTGGCCGCGCACGTCGGCCATCAGGGCAGCACACGGCGCGTGCCCGGCGTGCTCGGGAGCGGCGGCAGGCAGGCGCTTGACCAGCTCGTCCAGGTCTGTGGCCAGGCTCTCGGACCAGTCCACCTGTTCATGCGTGCCAAGCGCATTCAGCGGAAAGAGGGCCGAGATAAAGGCACAGAGGGCCGACCGCGACACGTGGAAGGCGATTTCGCTGGCCGAAAGGCCGGGGATGTTGGAAGCGGCGGTTCCGGTTCCAGCACTGCCCGCACTGTCGTCCAGAGCGCAGTCGGCGGCAGAGCTGTACACTTCGGGCGTCATGCGGGAGTATTCGAGCTCGACGTGCAGGTGGGCGGGCCCGTCGTGGCTGGCGGCGAGGTTTGTGCCGACGGCGTAGCGCAGATAGATGTCGCGCGTCTGTCCGTACTGGATGCTTCCCAGGGGCAGGACGAGCTGCTTGGCGCGGCCCTGCGGCGTGACGACGGAGCTGGTCTTGGGCTCGTCCACCAGCACGCCCAGCGTCTGCTGGACGTCGACGGCGGCGGGAAAGGTCAGGCGCAGCGCGGCCTGGTCGGCAAAGGTGGCCTGGATGTTGGCCACGGCGTGGACAAAGACGGTGCCGATCATGCCGGCGTCCGGGATGAAGGCATAGTTGCCGCCGGTGAACTCGGCAATCGACTTGAGCAGGCTCGAGTCCAGCGAGTAGCCAAAGCCAAACGTGTGCATCGGCACCGGCAGCGGGTCCAAGGTGCGCATTTTGGGAATGAAGCCTTGAGCAGGGTTCCTGTGGTGTGTTAGTTTGGTTGCGTCTGACGAGTGGATCCTATACTGGATCCCCCCTGCCTTCTGTGCTTCTCCTGTCCCGTGTGTCGCCCCCCCCCCCCTCCCTTACATGTAGTTTGGCTGCCCGTCGGTCAGGAGCATGATGGCCGGCACGCGGCCCGAGTGCACCATGTCCTTGGCCAGGTCGAGGCCGGCCAGCATGCCCTGCCACAGATTGGTGGCGCCCTCGGGGCGCATTCTGTGGATGTTTTCGTCCGTCAGCGTCTTGTTGTCGGCCGTCATGGGCAGCAGCGGCTGCAGCTGCGTGACGCTGTTGGAGAACGTCACAATGGCCAGCCGGTCGCCCTCGTCCAGCGTCTGCAGAATCGTCCGGGCGGCGTGCTTGACCAGGTCCAGCACCACCAGCCCGGCGCTCTCGCCGGCATCCGCCGTCTCGCCCGGCACCGGCGCGTCCGCTTGCATGCTGCCGGAAACGTCAATCACAAGCACAATGTCGCAGGGCATGTGCCGGAGCTGCTTTTCGGGGTTGCTGCCGCTGCTGCCGCCGCTGCTGCCGCCGCTGCTGCTGCCAGCCTCGGCGCGCGCCGGTGGCACCTGCGGCGGGCTCACTTTGACCACGACGCCGTCCCCGCTGGCCAGCCTGTGGACCGCCAGCGACGCACCGCCTTCCTTGAGCCGGATCGGCAGCGCCACCGGAGTCGGCTCGGCACGGTCGGGATCGCCGTCGGGGACCGTGAGACGAGTCTTCTTTTTGGGCACATGGTCAGTCACACAGTCGTCACTCGAGCCATGGTCCTCCGCCAGGGCCGGAACACGTCGGCGACGCCGATCACGCGCAGAACTGTCTGCACCCTTCTTCTGCCGCATAGTGGGATTTGATTTTTTTTGGAGAAGGGAATGAGGATTTGGACTATATTTTTTTTCGTTTAAAAAACTCTTACCAAGAGGGTCATTCTGTAAAAGAAGAGAAGGGGAAAGAACGACTGCAGTTAATGTACAAAACAGGCGGGAGCTTTGAAAAAGTCGGCAGGTCCGGTTGGCGTGCAAGTGAATGAGTGAATGATGGTGGGCGTCTGAGTGAATGAAAGTGAGGAATTGCTGGAGACGGCAGGAACGACCGTGGTGTAAGATTGCCTTTTTTTCTTTTATACAGAACGTAGCCTTTACAGCAGACGAGAATGTCCCAGTTTAAGGAAACCCTTCAACAGACGAGAATGTTCAGTTTATATAGCTCTCGCAGACGAAGGAAGATACGACCCCCCTTTTCTACGCTGTTATCATCGGCGGCCTGGATGGAACTGAACAAGCAGCCTAGCGCCGCTATCATACGGCTAGGCTTGAGCCTGGCAGGAACAGAAAAAGCCTGTTCGAACGCCTCACCTTATTTCCCCATTAATTTCTGCATTAAGGGGCCCCCCAATCAGCCCTAACAGATCATAGGCGTGACAGCACTGCATTAGCCCAATCAGGTTACACCGTGGCTGAGGGGCTCCCTCTTACAGGAAGCCATGCCAGTAAAGTGGCACGCGAAAGGAAGACGGCAAGACGGAAAGCCAGCTAAAAGCAACAAAAGACAATAGAGAATAGGAGTCTGAATTTTTTTTTCTTCTCTTTTCTTTTCTTTTCTTTTCTTTTCTTTTTTTTTTTTTTTTGAAAAAAAGGGAAAATTAAAGAAAAATGTCAAAGAGTTGGAAAGCCTTCAGGTCCGCCAGGAAAGCCTGTGCTTAAAGAATCTGGCTGACTGCTTGGCTAGTGCTGGCAGACATCAAACAAAGCGAAGGCAACAACGTTACAACAAACTAAAGGAAGGAACAAACCAAAGGCGAAGCCACTTGCTTAGGACACAGCCATAGGAATACGAGCATTGGTTTAGACTTGCCAGAGGATGGACCGTGAAGCGGTAGCCTGGCAAAAGGCCTCCTGCTAAGGAGATTTAATTGGGGCTTTCGACTGCTAGCTTGGTAGGCTATCTTGGCGATCTGGCAGTGATTGGAGACTGGGCCATTCCATGGTCGCAGAGACGCAGACGTAATATTACTCCGTACGGAGTACGCATTTCCAAATGGCCAAGGCTTTTGTCTTTTGAAAGGCGCCATTGAGCTGTAGGCCGTTCCCGCTTCGTCGACATCACGAGACAAAAAAAAAACAACGGCCTGCTCAGCCCGAAAACAAAGGGCGTAGGCCTTTGACAAGCCGTTGCTCTACAGCTGACTCCAGACGCCACAAGGACGCCTCCCCCGCCTTTATGACCAACCGCTGGCAGTCAGCGAAAACGGCTGATTGGCTACCGGGGACATCAGCGCTAAAGGCGGCGAGTTCCTCTCCACGGAGTATTATTACTCGTAGTCTGACTTGCAGGCGCTTGCTGCTCAAATGCGGGGAAACGCTGTCCACGACAAAGGAAAGAAAAAGGCACCGAGAACGGGAGAGAGAATAAAGGAGAGAAAGTGAAGGACCGAGAGAGAGAATAAAGGAGAGAAAGTGAGGGACCGAGAGAGAGAATAAAAGAAAGAAATGTGAAGGGAAAATAAGTAAAGAAGAAGAGGAAGAAAAGAGAAAAGAAGGAAAGAAGAAAAGACAGAAAAAAAATAAAAAGAAAAAAGAAAATAGAAAGGAAGAAAAGAAGACAGAAAAAAGAAAAAAAGAAAAAAAGAAAGGACAAAAACGACCCCGGTTCCTGCATAGAGTTTCCCGAGCTCGCTCAACCCCGTTCTATCCCCCCATCGCCCCCTACCTCCTTGCGTTTCCTTCTCTTCGTCTGACGAGGGTCACCAGCAGTCCTCTTCGTCCTCGTGAGCCATCCCGCGCTGGAGTGGGGGAACCAGCAGAAAACTCCATGGGAGAGTTGCGTCGAGCCGATATGCAGAACAGATGGGGTAAACACCCAAGATAATCAAAAAGGTACGACAAATCAGACACCAGGAAGCAGGCAGCCACAATTGGAAGAGGGCGAAAAAAAGGGGGGGCGACTTTTCTGTTTCTTAGACGAAATGGCACTTGAGTCGTGAAAAGGTATGGCCGTGTGGGGGAACCTCTGGACTGTGTGAGCTGGGAGCAGAGGCTGGAAGTTCTTGTAAGAGGAAAGTGCGACTGGTTTAGAGAAAAAGAGGGAAAAAAAGACGTATGGATATAAACGGCGCCAGTGCCCTCTCGAGGGATGAAAGAGAGCTCCTTCTTTCTTCTCGCCTTCTTCTTTCTTATCTGCTGTGTTTTTGCATCTCTTGCCTTTTTTTGCCCTTTTTGAACAATTGCCAATCAAATACAAACATAAAACGTCTTCCAACTTTTCTTCTTTTCTTTTCTTTTTTCATCTTACACGTCTTCGTCACCCTTTCATTTTCCTCTTTTTGTCTTTGTCCTCGAGGCTCATCGCCAAAACATCTTCAAACTAGCAAAGCTCACAGCTGCAAACCTGCCACCTTCTCACCACCGCCTCCAACGAGAGAAGTAATCTTTTTTTTTCTTTCTCAAAACACAGCTCTCTCTTGCAATGCTTCCTACACCCGTCGCGGCTCCTGCAGCGCCCACCACCACCGCCACCACCGCCTCCTCCCCCGGGTCGCCACCCATGCCCTCCAGCGCCTACGCCGTCCACTGCCACATGTGTGGTGGTGTTTTCGTCATCAGCACCACCTGCAGCAACTGCTCACATGTGCAGTGTCAGCAGTGTCTATGAGCCGTGTGAGAGATTGAAAAAAAAAAAAAAAAAACGACATCTTTCAGCGGAGTTGCGATGCAGGCAGTTCTGAGCCGGGTCTTTGGACAGTCTTTGGACCGTCTTTGGACACTGTTGCTCGAGTTTTGATTTTTCATCTTTTATTTTTACATGTATACCCGGAAGCGACGAGATACCAGTTGCAGCGTCTCTCAGCACAATCTTTTGTTTTCAATATTTCAATCCGTTTAAAGTCGCATGCGAAGCGAACAGCGAGGCGAAGCGGTCAAGACCATCGGGAAGAAATAAAGGAGAGGAGAAAAGGCGGAAAAAAAAAAAAAAAAAGAACACAGTTTTCCACGTCGTCATTTTATCCCCAGCAATGTCTTTTATGGAACGCGTCCGACGTCTTTAGCGAGGCTTTTGTTAGCAAATAAAAGCGAATGAACTTGATCGTCAAAATCAAAAACTCCAGCCTGCGCCATGTCATTTCTGTGTATATTACGAACTGCATGCCTGTCATTCTGTCTTTCCCGTCGAATGCACTTTAATACTAAAAGCACTCCAGCACTGCATGCTTGTCATCTTGTCTTTCCGTCCAAAGGCTCGGAGCCCGGCTGCGCTGCCGGGCTCGCCGCGCTCTCGGCACGCGCAGCTCTCCATTCCAGATAGCACTCGCAGCCGTCGTGGTGCGCTGCCAGCAGGGCGCGAAAGGCGGCGTGGCGCTCGGGCGTCGGCGGACCCCTTCGAAAGCGCAGGGGCCAGCGGTGCAGGATGGAGTTGCGCGGCTTGAGCTGCAGGCCGTTGTCGGCGGCGATCTTTTCTGCTTTTGACGCCACAAGGCAGCTGGGCTGTCAGCGGTTGACGGTAGGGAAAAAAAGAAAAGAAACAAGAATTCAAAGGATCAAGAACGCACTGTCGCAGCAGGCTGTCGAATTCCTGCAACTTGCGGAGGGCCAGCCTCATCTTGACCGAGTGGGTTTCGGAGGCGGTCAAGAACTGGGCCCGCGTCATGCCTTCGAGCCAGATGGGCGGCGGCAGCAGCTGGTCGATCTCCAGGGTGATCTGGTTCTGGTACTTGCGGTTGTGCACAAAGAGCTCGTGCAGCTTTTGCACGTGTTTCGGGTACGGGCCCGGCAGCCGGGCCGGCAGCTTGTCCGGCTCGTTGACCGGCTCGTAGCCGAGGTCGCGCAGCCACTTCTCGTGGGCGGCAAAGACGTGGAGCTCCCTGATGAGCCGCCAGCGCATGAACTCGATCAGCAGCATCAGCACGGTCGCGTGCTCGTTCTCGGCCGGCGTCTGCAGCAGCGGCGCCACGCTGCCGAGCGTCTTGGCCATGCCCAGATACGTTTCGTCGGCCAGATTGTTGACCTGTTCAGGGAGTGAGTGGAGGGGAAGGAAAGAGACAAACACAACACAGAAAAAAGAAAAAGACAAAGAAACAAACAAACACACATCGATTCGCGCAAAGCGGACTCCTCCAGTCACGCTGGCCAGCTGCTGCGCATCCACATTGTGCACCTCCACAGCCACCGTCCGCAGACCGCTGCAGGCCTGGCGGTGGAATTGCACCAGGCGCTCGGTGATAAGGCAGTGCAGCCGGCCGTAGGCGTCGCCCGTGGCGGGGCCGGCCTTGGCCGCCTTGACGGCGTTGCGTCGCCAGCCGGCCATGGGGTCGGCATTGTCTTTGATGGGCCAGTCGAGGTCTTGGAACAGTGTTCTGGGTTGTGAGCGTGAAGAAAGAGAGAGAAGAAAGGGAAAGATTGAAGAGAAAAGGAAAAGAGGAGAAAGAAGGAAAGAAAAAAGAACAAAAAAAAGAGAAAGAGAAACTCTATCCCAAACGTACGGATTCGGCACGACAAAGTCGTCGCGCGCAGCGCCAAACGGCAGCAGCAGACCGTCCTTGCTGAACTTGGCGTAGCCGGCACGGTCGGCCGGCGGCTGGCAGAGCATGTGGCGCTCGCGCTCCTCGACGCGCTGCGGGTCCTGCATGACGGCCGTGCGCACGGCGGCTGCTGCCTGGGCCGTCAGGCCGGCCGGCACGTCGAGCAAGCGGCGCAGCGTGCGCCACGCATCGACGGTCAGGTTGACACGCAGGTGGTGTGGCCGGCGGTGTGGCTGGTCTTGTGGTTGGTCTTGTGGTTGGCCTTGTGGCTGGTCGAGAGTCTGGTCGAGAGTCTGGTCGACGGAGAAGGCCGACGGTGAAGAAGTCGTCTCTCTCGTCTCCTGCACCGCCACCCCCCCAAACGTCCATGTCCGGGAGACGACGGCGCTGCCGGCCAGGGCCTGCTCGGCGGCGGCGTCACAGACGGCCTGGACGAGCGGCGCGACTCCTTGCTGCAGGAGGTCGTACGTCGACGGCTGCAAAAAGGCCGAGTACCAGACGTGCAGAGCGTGGTGGGCGGCTGTGGCGGCGTCGGTGTCGGCGGCCGAGAGCAGCAGCAGCAGCAGAATGACGTTGCGCGCTGCCACGGTCACATTGCTGTCGTTGAGCACGAGCGACACGTCTCCCACATATTCGGTCGGCAGGCTGGCCATGGTCTCGACGGCGTTGCGGAGATCGCCCGACGCTGTGGCGGTGAGCTGGTGGACAGAGTGATGATAGAGAGGGAGTTGAGGACAGAGTGGACAGAAGAGAGAAGAGAGAAGAGAGAAGAGAGAAGAGAGAAGAGAGAAGAGAGAAGAGAGAAGAGAGAGACAGAAGAGACAGAAGAGAGACAGGATTGAGGACACAACACAGAATAGCCAGAATAACCACAGTAGCCAGAACGGCGACTGATGCCAACGACTCATCCCACATACCTGCAAACAAAATGTTGAGAGGCCCCGGAAAGGCGACGCCTTCGTTGCGGCGCAGCTGCACTACGTCGATGGCCGGCATAGTGCCCCAGAGCCGCTTGTTGTTGTCGTCATTCAGGCTGTCCTCCGCGGCCGGACTGTCGTCGATCGGGTGCTGCTGGCGCATCCAGCCGGGCAGCCAGTCGGTGTTGAGCAGCGGCGACTCGCAGTCGATGCGGTGCTGCGGCAGATGGGCCTTTTTGCAGGCCGTGCTGCAGTACTAGTTGGGGAGAGAATGTCAGCGAGAGGAAGATGGCCAAAAAGTCCGATGCCGATTCAGCCAGAAGGACAAGACAGAGTCCGAGAGAAGAAAGAGAACGACAAAACAGAGGCAGAGAGACGAAACAGAACGACAAAACAAAGAGACGAAACAGAGACGAGCAAAACGTACAGCAACCATATTGCATGCCGGGCAGACCAGATGGGCCACCCGCAGGCAGGGTCCCTTGGCCTTGGATTTCTTGACGCAGAGAGCTTCTCCGACCGGGGGCGAGGCCGCTGAGGGCGACTGGGCGAGCATGCGCTGAAGGTTGGCAACGAGGTCGTCCATGGCAGCGTCTGGGGAAGAACCAGCCGTGGCGGCCGCCGTGCTGCATGCCTCGACAGCTGTACTTGTGACAGTGGCCGGATCCTCGTTGTGCCCTTCTGTCTGGTTGCTGTTGTTGTCCATCTTTTTCAGACGGTAGCCGTTGGCTAAAGTCAGTGGAGACTAGGATGGGAAAACACAAAGAGCCAAAGACGAAGAGAAGAAGAAAAATAAATATGAAAGGATAAAGAGACGGGTGACAGAGGAGGAGATATAAAAAAGAATGCGAGGAAAAAAGAAGATGATACAGAGCTGAAAAATTCGAGGAAGAGGAGATGATACAGAGCTAAAAAGGCGAGAAAGAGAAGATGATACAAAGCTAAAAAGGCCAGGAAAAAAGATGATTCAGAACAAGAAACAAAAATGCAAGACAAACGACCACCTGAGAGCCAGACAAACGGTAGACTGACAAACAGCCAAACAGCCAAACAGCCAAACAGCCAAACAGCCAAACAGCCAAACAGCCAAACAGCCAAACAGCCAAACAGCCAAACAGCCAAACAGCCAAACAAGCAGCAAACGGACAGCCACACAGCAGCCGAGCAAACGCTCCCGTTTTGGCGATTCGTGCGTTTGACCAGCGCCACAGTGGAACCCAGGACTTTCTTTGTGCTGCAGTTCACTTTCACGTCGGACCAATGAAGAAGTGCACATCCATTCTGTCGTACACAGCTGCCAGCAAGAAAGAATTGAAAAATGCGATAGAAAAAGACAGAAATGACAAAAATGAGAGCACTGGGTGGCACAAATGTCAACATAAGTGGCATCGACACAAATGTCCAACATAAAGTGGCATCGAGATCGTATTCGTAAGTCATTAATGAGATACCAAGCCATATAGCCAAATCAAAACACAAAGCCATGATGAGATACCAAGTCATATAACCAAACCAAAAGCCCAAAGATCGAAACAGAAAGTCATGAAGGGATACGTAACCAAAACCAAAAGCCTCAAAAATCAAAACAGTAAGCTATGATGAGATATGCCACGCCATATAACCAAAAAAAGCCCAAAAATAACCGCCCATAACCAAGACGATATTTTCCCAATATACCCAACCGATCAAAGCACGCTGTCATTGTTGATATCCTCACCGTTGGTGCTTTCAAACAAACGCTATCCTCGCCTGGGTTGTGCTCTCCAGCACAACGCCATCCTCGCCTTGGGGTGTGCTCTCAAACACACCCGTCTCTGGCTCTCCATTATCATTCAAACGGCTGTCTGACTGCACACGTGGTGCCGCTTTCCGTGCATTTTGGACACTCTGTGTGCAGCAGTCTTGCATACCCGCAGACTGCACCTCGATCAATACCTTTTCTGCCAGTGCTTGCTTGGCGATTGTTTTCTATGCTTTTGCACTGCCAACGTCGTCGTCATCATCAAACCCGACGTCTCTCTCTTCAATGTCCAAACCTCTGGCATAGCTACTGTCATGCCTGGCTTCGTCCTGGTGGTGGCTCTCGTGGCTGTCCCGACTCCACCGACTCCAACGGCTCCGGGGCCTTTGACGCAGCCGCTGTTTCGTTCTCTGTTTTATTCGGTGCCCCGGACTGTGTCCCCTGCACCTCCGTCGCCGCCGCCGCCGCTGTCGCTGTCGCTGCTGCTGCCGTCGCTGCCGCCACCTGCTGCTCCGCTCGCTCGAGGCTCGCAATCTTGGCCAGGAGGACCTTGGCCACGGCGTCGTGGCCATATGCCTGCGCCACCTCGACGGGTGTGCCCGAGCCGACGTCAACGGCCCCATTGGCCTTGCTTAGGGGCAGGCACTCGGCCGCGACTGCGCAGCCAATGCGGGCACGCGGATCGGCACCGTGGTCCAGCAGCCAGAGCACCATCTCGACGTGGCCGCGCGACGCCGCCGCGTGGATGGGAGCATAGCCGCGCGTGTCGTTGTCGCGCCGGCGGCGGACAGCAACGGCAGTGGCAACTGGCCGGCGCTGCTCCACAGTAGACAGGTCGGAGTTGTTGTTGCTGCTGTTGCTATTGCTGCTACTGCTGCTGTTTTTGTAGCTGTCGTTGCTGTCGTTGCTGTCGTTGCTGTCGTTGCTGTTGCTGCTGCTGCTGCTGCTGCTGCTGCTGTTGCAGCAGCTGCTGTTTTTGTAGCTATCGTTGCTGTTGCTGTTGCTGCTGCTGCTGCTGCTGTTTTTGTAGCTGTCGCTGCTCCTGCTGCTACCGCCCCTCCTCTCGTCAAACTCCAGCGCCGGCACGGCCGCATGCACAGACACGCCGCGCTCCAGCAGATAGACGGCCATGGACTGGTTGCCGACGAGGCAGGCCGTGTGCATGGCCGTGTCGCCAAAGATGGGCGTGGCATAGTGCACGTCGGCGCCGGCGTCGACGAGCGAATGCATCATCCGGCTGTTGCGGTCGTAGATGGCCAGCATGAGGGGGGACACGCCGCTGAGCAGCGGCTGGTTGATGTCGGCGCCGGCCTCCCGCAGCGCGTGGACAATGTCGGTGCGCCCGGCGCGCACGGCCATGTGCAGCGGCTGGGAGCCGAACATGTGGGCGGTGGCCGTCGGGTCGGCGCCGGCACGCAGCAGCGGCAGCACCACGGACATGTCGCCGAAGGCGGACGCCGAGGCCAGGTGCAGCGGCGAGAGCCCCCCGAAGTAGCTCGCGTTCGCGTCGGCGCCGGCCCGCAGCAGGGCGCGCACCACCGCAGGCGCGTTCTCGTGCACGGCCAGCCACAGGTACGGCACGCTGTTGCCGTGAAAGGAGGTCACGTGGTGCACGTCGGCGCCGTGGCGCAGCAGCAGGTCCACGGCGGCCGGCTGCCTCAGGGCCACGGCCAGGTACAGCGGCCGCAGGGCCACGACGCTGCTGTTGCTGCCATATTGGATTTTGGTCGCCACCAAGGTCTCGGCCTCCACGCACGGCAACTCCTGCAGCAGCCGGCCCAGCTGGCGGCAGTGCGGCTCGTGGCCCACAATGGCCTCGGCCAGCGGGTGCAGGCTGGCGTGCAGACCGGGCCGGAGACACGTCGCGTGCGCGCCGTACGTCAGCAGGGCGCGCAGCAGCTTGGGCGGCGGCGGCGCCGGCCTCGGATAGTGCAGCAATGCCCAGCCCAGCGGCGTCATGCCCTGCCCGTCGGCCGCGTTGGGGTCGGCGCCGTGCGCCAGCAGCAGCAGCGCCATCGGCGCCAGCTGCTCGCGGCACGCCACGTGCAGCGCCGTCATGCCCCTTTCGTCGCGCGCGTCCACCGCCGCCCCCATGGCCAGCAGCGCCATCGCCGACGACATGTAGTCCGACGAAACCGCCACGTGCAGCGGCGTCGCCCGCCGCCTCGTCCGCATCTTCTTCTTCCGCTTCTGCCACGGCACGTATACGGCCGCATACGAGATCGTGCTCGGGTACGCCGCCGCCCCGTGCACGTTGGCGTCGGCGCCGCACAGCCCCAGCAGAACCACCAGCGCCGCATTGTCTTTCGCCACCGCCTGCGTCAGCGCGTGGCCGCCGTCGACCGGCTTGTTGACATCCACGCCCGCCGCCAGCACCGCCATGACCGTCTCAAAGTCCTGCGCGCAGATGGCTTGCACAAGATCGGTCTCGTCGAGCTGCGCTGGTGGCTGCTGCTGCTGCTGCTGCTCCTGCTGCGGCGGCGGCGGCTGCTGCTGCTGCTGCTTCTGCTGCTTCTGCTCCACCAACACTCGAGCCTGGCACCGGTAGCCGCAAATGGCCGCTTTCGTCTGCGCCACGAGCTTCTTGCGGTGGAAGGTTCGCTTAGGCCGGTAGCTATCGTTGGCCTGCCGCCAAGGCTTCTTTGCGTACATGCCAAAGTCGGCAGACGTGTAGAAGGCGTAGAGGCCCCGGAGGGCCTTGCGCCGCCGCGCCGCCGTGCAGTCCGCCCGTTTCTCGGCCGGGCCATCGCTCTCGTCAAGAGGCTGCACGGGCTGCACGAGCCCGTTGCCATAGAGACTCCGTACCGACACCATGTTGATGCTGGGGGTGAGGAGAAAGTGGGTCAGGAGAAGAAAAAAAAGACAAAGGAGTGGTGAGGAAAAAAAAAAAAGAGACAGGTCAAGAGAAAGAAATGTGGTGCAATAATACAACACAATACAAACATACTACTTGCAGGAATCCAGGAGCCCGCCGACCGACAGCTGGAACCGGAACAGCTGTTGTATATTACCGGCAATGAAGTTGTCGCGAAAGCCAACGACGTGGTCGCTGGCCCCGTCGCGCTCCACCAGCGGCGACGGGCCGTCCATGCACGCCATCTGGCAGAACATGGCCAGCTGGCTCACAAGGCCGCTCATTCTGGCCGTGGTCGACTCCAGCACTTGCAGATGGACGCGTGGCCAGTAGAGAGGCGAGCGCACCGACTGGTACGGGTCGGAGCCGACCGGAAACACGGGCACGTGGAAGGCGCGCGACGACGACGACGACGACGGCCCCGGCCAGCATGCTCTATTGGCTTCGCTGTCGACATGCACGGCGTCCGCCACGCTGCCAATGTGCGCCTCGTTCGCGATCATGTCGTGCAGGCGCTGCAGCAGCCGCCACAGCGAATACACGTTGTTGAACAGCGCCCGCAGCTTGAGCCAGGGGGAGTTTCTGTCGACGCCAGAGTTGTTGGCGTTGCCGTTGCCGAGGACGTCGGCGATGGCGTTGGCCGTGGCGTTGGCCGTGGCGTTGGCCATGGCGTTGACCCTGTGGTTGCCGCTGCCGCCCCTGTGGTTATACTCCAGCATCAGGAGGCGCAGATAGTACTGCGTCCGTTCCAGCTTCAGTATGCTGCCCCCCACATTCGTCCGGATAGACGCCAGGAGCTGCCGGTTTTTGGCATACGCGCTGACGCTTTGCCCGCCCAGACCACTCTCTCCGTCCTCTCCGTCCTCGCCCCCATGTTGCGTGTTTGTGCCTGTGTTGCTGTTGCTGGCGGTGGTGGGGTTGGCCGGGGCGGTGGTCGCTGCCGCCGCTGCCGCCGAAACGGTCACTGTAATGCTGCTGTCGTCGCTGTCGCTGCTGTCGTCGCTGTCGTCGCTGTCGTCGCTGTCACCCTGGACGCCGGCGTGTCCGCCTCGACCACCAGGCCCAGGCACGGCAACAGGGCTCGCGTGAGACGGCGCAAACGGCGCAGCCCTGGTGGTGGCGCGGGGTCCCTTTCGCCGTCCGCCATATCCGGCCGGTCTCGCCGTCGCCGCTCCGGCCGCTGCTATCGCAACTGCTGCTGCTGCCGAGCCACCGCCATGTATTGGCACTGGCTGTGAGCTACCGAATACAGCGTGCATTTCTATGATATCCTCAGATGTGTGTGTGTGTGTGTGTGTGTGTGTGTCCTCGCTGGGCTGGCTGGCTTCCCCCACCGTCAACTCACTGCTCGGCAACACACCGCGCAGCTCATCGAAGCGATACCAGACGCACAGCACACGCTGCGGCAACGAGCGCCCATGCGCGCGCAGCGCCGACCTGCCTCTGCTTTCGAATCAAGGGCGGATCAGGAGCTTGGACTTGGACTTTAGGAGATTGCTCCCAAGAACAAGATAAATAAAATAAATCGATACGCTCTAGCAGGCAATAAAACGGGGTCAGGCAGGAAGTTGGTGAAGGCGAAAGCAAGCAAGACAAGCAAGACAGGCAACACAGGCAACACAAGCAAGGCAAACAAGACAAGGCAAACAAAGGAGGGGAAATAAGGCAACGCCCGACGACAATGCAGACAAAGCGTGGGTGGCCCAGGCGAATGCGAACTGCCACCACAAAATGCACAAATGCACAAATTACAAAATGAAGAAATCAGAGGCCCAAGGAAGGTCCGACCATAACTCCGATTCTCCCATCAGCTTTTGACAGCGAAAAAACTGTCCAAGGCACATCATTGGTGAACTGAACATGGCGCAAGAATCCAGCCAGCTCGTCCGTCTCAACGGAAGGAGTGGAGCAACACTTGTCGACTGATCCTTCCCTCTCTCTCAGCCGCTCCTCGTAATATCCATAAATACCGTACGTGGCTGAGGCTGAGGCTGAGGCTCCCATCACCTAGTCACGTGCTTTTAAAAAAAAAGCACGTCACCTGTTTTTGACGGACCACAAGCAAAGGCAGCACAAAACCTTCGCCTTGGACTTGCTTATGAGCATTGACAGCTGCCCGAGTATTACGGGAGTGTCTTCTTTGAGTTGCTTCTAGGGGACGTCTGGGACCGTCGTCCAGAACCCGACATTGAATCGGGCGAGTCGTCTTGCGCGTATCAGGTTTTCCTCCTGCCGAACGAGAGCTTTTGTTTCTGCCAGCAGAGAGGCAGTCAGGATGTGGCGCACTAGTCGTAGATTTTCGGTTTGCACATACCACTGCCCAGAATGTGGTTTTTTTTTTCTGCTCAAAGGAAAACGTCCCACGTAACCCTCCTTGGTCAGTGCAGCTCTGGCCATCACCAATGATTGGTATTTGCCTTTGTTAGCCTGTAAGGCCTGCATGGTCCCGCTTGGCCATGAAACTCGGTCTCAGGAGTGCCTCGGGGTCCTTTGACGAGAGTGTCTAGTCCAGACAGCCGTCTTAGCCATGCGAATCTGTCAAGTGATGCTTTGAGTATTATACTCTTGTCCGTTAGTTTCGAGATTTGTCTATATCTGGTTTACTGG
This sequence comes from Raffaelea deltoideospora, assembly GCA_019925385.1. Taxonomy (NCBI): domain Eukaryota; kingdom Fungi; phylum Ascomycota; class Sordariomycetes; order Ophiostomatales; family Ophiostomataceae; genus Raffaelea; species Raffaelea deltoideospora. Next base: position 369,889 of record JADHKP010000024.1, on the reverse strand, counting down.
TTTACTGGTTTACTAGTCTAGACACCAATTTTATCCTCTTCAGTTCCCTCTCGCAACTGGCACAAACAAACCAAGTAGCAACATTGTGCAGAAATACTTGATGTGGCCAAGAAGATGACGAAAATGCTATGAGCATTGCCTGAAAATCTACAATCGCAAAAGATTGCGGCATCTGGCGTTGTGCGTCAGTGGGAATGCTGCTTAACGAAGCAATCTCAGCCAGCATAATGTTGACGGCGTGTAATATTACGTTGTAATATACCATACAATATACCAAGACTTAAGTTGGCATATTCTAGTATTCCACCACTGAGCAAACGGACAAACTCCAGACGTCCGATCATGGACTACGTAATGCTGTATAGCTACAGTCTCTTTCACGGCGATTTGTTCTGTCTGGCACTCGCGAGCATGCTTGGAAAATATACTCGTAGACATTTGCATTGGATCAATTAGACATCCAACAGCCGCTCATATTCTCCAACCAACTTGAAGCAGCCAAACGCGTGCATCTCCAAATTAAATACATATAGACTGGTATTCGTTTCCCCTTGAGGGTACTCACCCAGGACACCGCGTGAAGGTTCCAGTCTGTCGTCCCAGCCCTCCCACCCGCCCTAATATACATGCATGCTATCTCCCTCCAGCTGTGCTCCTCTCCGCCCTCCCTCCACAGCAGCCACACTCTCTAGCATACACTCACATCGTCTCCCTCTCGCTGTGCTCCTCTCCGCCCTCCCTCCACAGCAGCCACACCCCCTCCCACAGCCACAACACCCCCCGGAACACCCTCACCAACAACCACAAGAGTGAGCCCTGGATCAGGGCACGCATCCATCTGAATGCTTTCCAAGCACCCTTGTACCAGTGACCTGGCAAAAGAAGGGCCAGGAACGCCGCCGTAACCAGCCCCAGGATCTTTACCCACTTCGGTCCTGAAGACGAGACAGGCTCGCTCCTTCCGGTACCGACCGGCTCCCCTGAAAACTCACCCTGCGGCTGCAGGCACACGACCTCCGTGCGAACCTCCGTAAAAACCGCCGTGTAGCACGACGCTGTCGCCGACGTTCCCACCAATGTCAGCGACGTTGCCGCCGCCGTCACCGATGTTTCCGCCGTTGTCAATGTCGGCATCGAAACCAGCGTCGCCGCTGGCGCCACCATTGACTCCGGCACCAGTGTTGCCACCGGCACCATCGTCGTAGTGGCCGACGGTATGACCGATGCCACTGGAACCCCCCGAGCCAAGTGCCCCAATGGTTCCGTCGTCGTCACCTGCCTGGCCCACGACGACATCTCCATTTAGGAAAGGAAAGGAAACGAAAATTGAATGGCGAAGAAGATTGTGCGTTTGAAAATATAATCAAAAAGCGAACATCAGTGGCAGAGCGATGAAGAGAAAGGAGAGAAAGTAATCTGAAATGCAAAAAGGTTGGGGGATGCCTTTTATACCCCCTTTACTGATCTCTTTGGGACTCTTTGAGACTCATTCTCTAATCAGCGTCGAGATGATTTCTCTGCGATTCCTTGAGATTCCCTTTTCTGTCGTGAAAGAGGAAGGAACGAACAAAACAACATCCAGATGACCTCCTTCGGCCATTCTCTGTGCTCTCCTCTCGTGAAAGAGGAAGGAACGAACAAAAATCAACGTCACGATGAGACTCGCTTTTTTCATAAAAAAGGAAGAAATGAACAAAACAATATCCGGATGACCTCTTTCAGCCATTCTCTGTGCTCTTCTCTTGTGAGAGAGAAAGGAACGAGTAAAACAACAATCAGATGATCTCTCTGAGGCATTCTTTGCGCTCCTCTCTCGTGAAAGAGGAAGGGGCGAGTAAAAACAACGTCGAGAAGATCTCAATGTGACTCTTTGAGATTTGATTTTGTTAATAGATGGGAAAGGAACCAATGAAGAAAGCGTTAAGACACGAAAGGAAAGCGTTGGCTGCGAGAGGTCAGCTAGCTCAAAACAGAATATAGATGCCAGTCACACAAAACGCTGGGAGTGGAAGGAACGCGTTATTACTGGCAGAACAAGGAAGTAGTAGGAGAACCGGTGAAGAAAAAACCAATCACTCTTACGTCAATGGCAAGAAGAGTAAGACAAGTGGCCTTTACATGCTGATTATTGTTATCCAACTCAATTAGTAGAATGACCTGCTGAAGTTTACCGCATAATCTCCATACATTGTAGCCTTTTTCTTTCTGTCTTCAAGTGGCTCCGCAGCGATTGCTTGGCCTGTAGATTTGAGGATCACGAAGAAGCATTTTATGAACTCGTTAACCACAGGCTTTGGTAAAGCATATGCCAGATCCGTCACCGCATCTTGTGCGCTTTTGTATGCCTTTGAGTTGTAAAAACATCGCAAATTCGGCCCCACAGCAAAGCAATTGCGTATGTGGTCGGCCATGACAGTTGCAGACACATAAACGCGCAAGGAGTTTGGTGGCATGTTGACTTTCCGACCAAACAGCACATATTCGGCGCCAGTAAGAATCGCCGCTGTTAAGAAGTGTGTTGTTGCAGCCGGAGTCTCACCCGTAACCTCGGCGAAAGCCAAAGCAGCGGCCGCAACAGCTGCGCCCATTTTCCATGCAACGATGAGAGCTGCGGGCGACTTGTTGCATTGTGGATCAACGAGGCAGACGACCTTTTCGATATTGGTGCGAATATCACACTCCACTGCTCCAGGTTTGCGGTCTCGAAAAGCTTGTAATTTTTCTTCCGTCATATAATAGTGGTAATTTGAGTTCTGATTGCGAAATAGACGATGTCTGAAAAATTCTCTCCACTGAAACGGGCCCTCTTGCTGAACCGACACGCTTTCGATTTCTTCGTATGCGGGCGGCCTATCTGACAAGTGGCCCTCGTTCTCTGCGTCGGTCATGTTGACTTCTATTGGATATAATGGCCCTGTTCAGTCGTCGTAAGCCTTCCGCCAGATCGGAGCTGCGCTGTTGAGGTTCTTTTGGCTTGAGTCGACGGGATGTATCGCTGTTTCCAAAAACTTTTACTTTTCACAATTGCTTTTTTGCCATTCTTTCAGTAATTGTTTTCTAGATTATATTGGCCGCATCACGGCGTCGACATTTTTATTTCTTTTCTTTTTTCTTTTTTTTTCTTTTTTCTTTTTGCCACCCCTTAGGGTTGACGTCCAACAACGCGCAATAAATATGGCAACTATAAATTGTGTAGTTCGATGATGTCGATGGTGTAATAGACACAACCTGCTTGTGGTTCTACTCGCCGGTATACAGTGTGCCGGGATGAAGCTCAAATGTGAATAGGAAAAGGAATGTCGCAATATTAAAACGATGTCCAAGATGTCCAAGTGAGGGATAGAAAGGACCAGCTGGCCCGTTTTATCTCAGCCTTACTCTTGGCTGTATGTTAAATGTCCTCATTCGTAGCACTGCGCGGCGTATTACTGTTCTCGCGTGTTCAAATCTCGTGATGCTGGTGATTGTGCTTCTGGTTGTCGTCTACGAGTTGCTCAAGCTTGTTGTTCAAGAAGCTGCACGACAGGCTGCCGGGCGACGATTGTAGCTGATGCAATCTGGCGAGGAAGCGCGTGAGTCTTGGGAACCACATCAATAAACCAGATTTTGCTGTTTGGGGGGAATGGAAAGAAAATAGGCCGACATTTTGCTTTTTATGTATTAAAGAACGTCACATAATGCTTCCTGATGTATATACAAAACATCTTGCTAGCCTTTGCTTTTTGCAACGCAAGCCCAAGCCCAAGCTGATGTCGACTGTCGACACCACTACGAGTAATAGCACCCATGACATGTTCGAGGATCGAGTCAGCCGGCAATGTTGAGCAAAGCCGCATGCAGCTGCTTTTGATGGCCCTAACGGCTGCGCTATCAACACACACGACACGGAGGACAATTCCTTTTCGGGCTGTGCCATGTTTTGATGCTTTAATGAGGTCAAAATGCTAGGTTATAGAAAGCGCCTTTTTCTCTTTGGAAGAGTCTTTTGAGGAGCAAGGCTACCTGCTTCTCTGGAATGTGGTCTTGCTATCTCTTAGAAACTTCTATCAAGGGAGTCGATAGACCTTTTCACGCTACCCGTTGATGCTACCCCGTCTAGTTTTGGGATTGAAAAGCTATGCAGCGTTGTGCTACTCCCGGCACTTTGCCTATATAGTTCACATATTCAAGGTTTGCCAGACGTTTACTCGTTTTAGATGTATACTGCTGGCGGGTAGAGGATGAGACTGCCAGCTTATAGAAAGACAGACATGTCTATAAGCCGTAAGTGGGATGCTAGTTCTAGACCACCCACAGGAGTACAGGCGTAAAGGAAGCCTTTTCAACAAGCGAAACATGAAGTATGAAGTCATTTATCTGTCTTAATAGAGCCAGTCATAATAAAAAAAAGCTACACTAGACGGGTCTGGTTCCGACTTCAACACGTGAAAAAAACTGTCTTGTAGTCGAAGCATCACGGCCAGCTAAAGAACCTCCTACAAAGTCGCGTATCAAACATTTAAGATCAAAGTTGGCAGCTACATGTAGAGAAATTCCATGGTATTACTGTAGGTTTTCCGGAATCCCATGTTATGCTTGTTCCTATGTGAAAAAGAGAGGGCTGAGTGAAGGCCGGTGTGCAGTAAAGTTGTTGGGAAAATTGGTGCAGAATAAAATTACCACGCGACGCGTTTTTCTTTACGGGCAAGTTACATGGTAATACTGCTTAACCTCACAGATTATTACCCAGCTGGGAGGCAAAGCGTGACAGCCTCGTCGTAATAATTTCAACGCCCTCGGCGGTTTTGAACCGCAGGGCCACGATTTATCGCCGTCGGCCACTTGATTTTGAACAGAGGACGACCGCTATTGAGAATCACAGCCCGGCCGTGAAGGCGTGCAAAATACGGCGTAAACACGAAACTCTATGGGTCGGACAAGCATGGCGATTTGATCTATTAAAGGGTATAATGGCGGAGGGGGGCGAGAAAAAAGAAAGAACGAGAAAAAGAAAAAGAAAGCAAAGATGTTTGTCTGCAGCTAGCAAGACAGGCAGTTCTGGGAGAAAAGGACAACCTGGCGCAAAGGTATATTGCCAGTCGTTTCTTAGCTGGTTGCCATGCTGCGTCCCTTGCGGGCCAGCTCGATCGCAGATCTGGCCCACGTTTACAGATCGTTCTTCCTTTGCTGCTGCTGTCGTTGCTGGCCCAGGCTTGGGGGTGTCAATACTGGCTAAATGTGCAGCGAAACCGGTGGAATGCCTGGACTGCAGTGTTTTTAATATACGCCCCCCCAAAGTCCCAGCACTTTACGTGTTTTATTTTCCTGAATTTTCCTATGGGGGTAATTAATCCCACGCAGAGAAGGTTCGATGCCAGGCGCAGAAAACAGCCTGCATAAAGAGCGATGGAAACATGGGGAAGCCGGCCATTACAAAGAGCAGTCGTGTTCAAAGCAAGAGAAAAGAAGGAGAGAATGAGATGCGTTGACGTTGTCTCATCCCTACTTTAGCGGCAGTGTGCCATGAACATTTGATCGGTAGATTGAACCGACCGACGACCAACCGACCGACACACAAACAGACAGACAACCAACCGGCCGACACACAAACAGACACTCCAGACACTCCACGAGGATCGCAGACGACCGCACACCACCATGAAGCTGGCCACGCTCCGACTGGGCTCGGTGGCCGTAGCCGTCGCTGTGCTTGCTCTTGCGGGCGACGCGGCCGCCTGGGGATGGGGCAAGAAGGCGGCGTCGTCGTCGGCGACGACTTCAGCGTCGACGGCTTCGTCGTCGACCTCGTCGGCGTGGCCCGGGCTGACGCAGTACCCGACGACGGTGACGCGGGTGTGGTCGCGGACGACGACGTCGACGCCGAAGCCGACGCGGACGTCGCGGGCGCGCAAGAAGGACGGCGACGGCGAGGCGGCGCCGGCACGGCGGGAGGCAGCCAAATCCGCAAGCTCGGCGGCAGCGGCAGCGGCAGCAGCGACGCCGTGGCCGACGACGACGACAATCTCGGAGCGCACGGTCACGGTGGTGGAGGCGTGGCCCAAGAGCCCGGACCGGCAGTACTATCCCTACACGGTGGTGCAGACGGCGGTGACGACGAGCCGGGCCTATGTGGTGAGCGTGAGCGGTGGCGGAGGAGGTCAGCAGCAGGAGGAGGAGGAGGAAGAGGCCACGGCTGCGGCTGCCACAGCCACAGCCCCCGCCACAGCCCCCGCCACCACCACGACGCTGTCGACGGTCGCGCTCGACCCGACGGCGGCGACGCGCACAGTGACGTCTACGTGGATTCTGTGGGACATTGCGCCGACGGACCTGCCGGCGGGCTGGAAGCTGCCCAAGTGCAAGGGCTGCGCGCCGGAGCTGCTCAAGCCCAACTACCGGTGCACGGAGAACAGCCTGGAGACGGCGTGCCACAGCCAGTGCAAGCTGCGGTACGTGGAGGCGGTGCCGACGTGGTGGTGTCTGCAGCGGGCCGTCAACGACACGCACCTGAGCGAGGTGGCCATTGGCCGCGTGTGCACCGACAGCAAGAACTACTACGAGCAGCTGCTGGAGCCGTGCTCGCAGCTGGACCACCGCATGGACTGTCCGCCGTGTAATTAGGAGAGAGGGGGGCGAGAGGGAGAGAGGGAGATAGAGGGAGAGGAGAGGGAGAGAAAGAGATATGAGGGAGAGAGAAGACAAGAGTGGGAGAAAAGACAGACAAGGGTGAGAGAGGAGACAGGCAAGAGTGAAAGGCGAGAAGGCGAGAGAAAGAAGACAGACGACAGACAATAATCTGAGCGAAGACAGATGTGACGAGAAGGACACAAGGAACAAGGAGAGACGAGCCAGGTAGACGAGACAGCCGGGCCGGCAGCCTGCTGGCAGCAAGGTATCAGACATATTTCCGTATCATAGTTATTACAGTAGATGGACACAAGAATGTAAGAATTCTCCGCATAGCTATCACTGGTCCTCCTGCATTTTTATGATGATCTTTCCTTTCGCTCGCTTCGTCGCCAGTTTCTCATAAGCCTGCTGGTCAGTGAAAGGAAGAGACAACGAAAGAGACAGAACGAAAGACAGCCGAGCAAATGAAAGATAGAAGCAAAAGAGAGCAAACGAAAGAGCAAACGAAAGAGCAAATAAAGGCGTCCAGAAAAACCCACCTGCACCACCTCCGCAAACGGATAGACTGCGTCGACGGGCATCTCGCGCACGGTGCCGTCGGCGAGCCAGGCGGCCACGGCGCGGGCGTGGTCGCCGGACGGCATCAGCGCCAGCAGCTTGAAGAGGCGCGCGGTGCCGCCGAGAAAGGTCGGCACCAGCTTGTTGCGCACAAACGGCAGCACGCCCTGCGAGGGCCCGCCGACGATGCTGAGGAAGACGCCGTGCGCGGCCAGGTAGCCGGCACTGTGGCTGAAGAGGGCCTGGTCGCCGACGCAGTCGACGATGACGTCGTAGTAGAGGTTCGCCTCTGTCTTCGGCTCGGCCGTCCCGGCGGCCACCACCACCTCGGCCAAATAGGCCGGCAGCGGGTCGTGCGCCGCATAGTCGATGGCCTCGGCCGCGCCCAGCCGCCGCACCAGCGCCGCATTCGCCGCCGAGCACACGGCAGCCACGTCGGCGCCCTGGGCAGCAAAGATCTGCACCAGCAGCGTGCCCACGCCGCCGCTGGCGCCGTTGATGAGCACGCGCGGCCGTCGCTGCTGGCCCGGCTCTCCGGCGCCGGCTGCTCGGCGGCCCTTGGCCAGCGCCGCCACCGCGCTGCCGTCCGTCGCAACCATGTGGGCCGTCTGGCCCGCCACGCCAAACAGGCCCACGGCGGCTTCAGCGCTGATGGTAGGGGCTCTGGGGGCGCTGGGGGCGCTGGGGGCGCTGGAGGCGCTGCTGTTCTCCTCACCGCCTTCCCGATCTGTCGTCCCCGGCACCAGAGTCACCAGCTCGGCCGGCACCGTCAGATACTCGACCAGCGTGCCGTACCCCGTCGCCACCAGCCCGACGCTGAGACAGCCGTAGACGCGCACACCCGGGCCCAGCGGCGCCGCCACCGCCGGCCCCGCCTGCACAATCTCGCCGCCGAAATCCAGCCCCGCCCGCGCATGCCGCCGGAACGGCAGCCAGGTCGGAATGTGCGCCATGTAGTGCAGGTCCGCCGGGTTCAGCGCTGCGTGCGTCACCCGCACCAGAATGTCCGTCCCGCGCAGACCGCCGCCGCTGCCCGCCAGCGCCGGTGGATCCGCCACCGTCTGCAGCTCCAGCGCCCGCCCCGGCGCGGCGTCGTTGCGCACGACAACCCAGGCCTTCATGGCAAAAAGGAGGTCGAAAGGGAGGGCTGGCAACGACTCGGTGCAAGAGAAACAAAGATCAACTGAATATACAAACACCTGAAATATATAAATATGTCCAGAAAATTCCAAAAAAGATATACGGAAATGATAAACAAGGCGTTGGGAGAATGAGGATGCGATCAAGGTAAAATGAGCAATCGGACATGAAACAAGGAGCTTCGTGACCGTGCAAAAGCCTCAGTGCGACAGTGACATAGGGGACATTTTAACAGTGCACTTCACCCGTAATACAGCGACCACAGGGATGTGCAGCACACAGTGGATTCGTTTTAGCGCATTCACATCGCCTACTTCCGAATCATGACGCCATAAAAGCACCTGTCAGGCAAGCTCTTTGAAGCGCTATGGACGAGGTTGGGGCACTTGAACAAACCGCATTACTCTGTAGTAATACCAGCAAATGGCCCATATCACAGACATTTCAATCCTTGGTCAAATCATTTTGTGTCTTCAACTTGCTCCTTGAAATATATAGACAAAAGCCTCGAGTCGATGACAAGGGGTGGCGTAGAAATTATGTTACGCAGACAGAAATGTGTAAAAAAGAAAGCAGCATAGAGAAGCTGGCTGGGAGAGAGACAAAAAAGAGAGGGAGAATGCTCAGTGAAAATGGCCATTTCAAGCGGCCAAACAGCAACAGATAACATCCGAGCAAGTCCCAGAGGAAGAACAAAAAGAGGGAAGAACAAAAAGAGGTGTGTACAGAGAATGGCTCAAAATGCGTTTGAGAAAAAGACGTAAAAGGCAAAAAAAAAGGAGAAACAATGATAATTTGTTTTTTTTCCCCCATGCTCCTCTCTCCAACCCCCATGCGCTTCCAGCCGAGAATCCTAGGCCTGTGTGCCATAGGACAAAGCTGTCTTTCCGCCGGGGACATCTGGCGCCGATTTCTCGCCGCCGCCGGGGGGATCTGTCTCGGTTTCTCGAGAACGTTCGTTCGGTAGTTCAGCATCAGTTGCTGTTGAGCGCCAGCACGATCAAGACGATGGGCCACACAATCGATAATATCAGGGCCCCCAGCACCGACCCGAAGCCCGTCGGATTGTCGTCTCGCGGACCCCGCCACCGGTCGATGAGCTGGCAGGTCGTGAAGATCATGGCAATGGCATAGACGCAGCCAGCCACGACGATGGCCAGGACCAGCTCGTTAAAGGCATCGCCGGCACTGATGACGTCGAGTGACTCGTCCGGGAAGTTGCGTGAAAATGCGGCACCCATCTTGCCCGGGGAAGAAGGAAGAACGGTGTCCTCTTTGGAGGACAGACAAACGATGACAGGAGGTCGTGGATGCTTTCGTCGCTCTCGTCCAAGGTCGGATTTCTGTCGAGCTCGTTTTCTTTGTTTTTCGTTCTCGTTTTTTTGTTTTCCTTTCGTCTCGAGCACGGCTCGACGCTGTTTGATATTACAAGGACGACAACAAAAATGAACGCGTGAAAGAATTAAATTAAACCAGATCAAGAAAGCAAACAGCAAAGAAGGAGAATGGAAAATTGTCCAGCAATGTGACGACCGCTCCACGGCCAGTCAAGAAGGAAAAGAGAAAGAGAGAGGAGTGCGTTGAGAGAAGGCTCAAAAGAGAGAATGCACGCACACACACACACACACAGAGAGAGAGAGAGAGAAAGGAGGTGGAAGAAAAAAGGCAAAAGAGAAAGATGATCACAAGAGCAGAAGAGGAGAAAGGCCGAGTAAAGAGAAAAAACCGGAAAATCATCCAGTCGACAGAGGACCTGTCAGCCCACAGACTGGCACACGGCTATCGACCCTCCTTCCAAACATCCCCTCCTGCCCCCAATATGGGAGGGCCCTGTCACAGAAAAAAAAAATAAGCATAACAAGCAGTCAGCCTACTTGCCCTCCCATGACTCGGCCGGTCGTCTATCCATTCGCAGAGAAGGGGGGGGGGTCTTTTTCTTGCTTTGTGTCTCGTCGTCCGGAAGGCAAACGACCGAAACCCACCAGGCTGCCACGCAGCCATGTACTGGGAACTTGTTGGGAACTTGCCGGGAACTTGATCGATGGCTGTCTGGCGGGCGTCACAGCACAGCGCCCGGCACGTACAAGGTACGTCTTCTGCGTACAACGGTGTGTACACGGGTCGAAACAAAGGTTGTAGCCATGCTCAATGAGTGGTCCATCGTCACGCGGCGATCCGACACATTGACAAGAGGCGTAAGGGGCCGCGCTGGCTGGCCATCTCAGAAAAAAAAAGGTGGAGTGGTTTAGGTCGTTTGGGGCCGTTTGGGGCCGTTTGGGGCCGTTTGGGGCACCCATTTGGTGCTGTTTTAGGCTCCTGGGTGGGCTTTTCTTTTTTATTTTGCACGGGCGGTGTGGCCAGCCTTTGCCCAAAGTGGTGCGTCTCTCTGACAGACGTCGTCTCAGATTATCGGCAGACCCAGCAATGGGGAAGATCTGTGAGAGAAGACACGGAACAAAAATGTGTCGCATGCATACTCGCGGGGAGTCATCATGACAAGGTAAAACGCAAGGCGAAAGCGTGCGAAAACAAGTACAAGATACAAATAGAAAAGAGCAAAAATGGAAGAGAGGCGGCCGAAAGAAAAAGAAGAAACACACCCTGGGTTGATGGGAAAGTTCAAAATTCCCATACCGTCCATGCAGTTTTGCATTTCGGAATTCCCATTTCCCATTTCCCCTTTTTCATTTCCCCTTGGCCTCTTGGGATGACACGGCTTATGAGACCCTAGCCATGCATGGTCAAACAAGCGAAAGACGACGGGAATCGGAGAAGAGAACGAGGCTAGAAGAAGACTGGAAGAGACCGGCGGAAAGAAGGCAGGAGACGCTTTGACGGACCAAAAAAAGGCAGCAGACGCACGACAACAAGGGGCACAAAACGCAAGACACATTTGAAGAGAAAGCAGAGAGCAGAGAGAAGAACCGAGACGAGTTGATAAGGACAGAAAACGAGTCGTTCAACTAGCCATCTTTGCCTGACTTTTGTGCCGATATGACGTGAATATCTCACGACATGGTCTGCACGGTGGCAAGACGTGTCCCGCTGTTGTCTTTTTTTTTTTTTTTTGTTGTTGTTTTGCCATGCTCGCATGGCAATGCATCCGCCCGTCTGTCTTCACACCCACCCAAATTCGCTCTCGCTGCACTGTCCACTGCGGGCACTAGGGCACGCAGCCGGCGGCACAGCTAATACTCCGCCAAAAGCTTAACAGAAGATAACCTTTCTTGCCGAGGGGGAGAGTTGTGGCCCAGAGCGAGTGAGAAAGCTTGGCTTTTCTTGTGCATGGGCACTCTTCCTTCCTGCAAGAGAAACGGGATCTCCGGTGCAGAGGCCACCATTCGCTCTCTGTTTGTGGGTTCCTGCGACACCCTTCATTTTGTCCTCGCACTGTTTTTCTCTCCTGGCGATCCTCTCACTCGGCGTCGTCGTCTTGTCCATGGTTTGCAGGAACTGCGATTTTCCGTTTCCTTCCTGCTGCCACTCTGTCGACCAGATGCTTTCACTGCCGCGCCACATCTAGACATGGCGTCGCCCACGCGCTTGTCGACCACATAACCAAGACGCCACAAGTCTTTGCACAACTCCAAAGTGAAGCAGTGATGACATGCGACCTAGAAAAGGCCTGATGGGCAGAGTAGACATTAGAGGGAATGGCGTGTCGATGTAGTCAGCCTCATTTAGAGCATCTCTTTGCTGTCACTGCCAGATGTCTACACATGCAAATAGGGTTGTGTTCCTGCCGTAGCAAGCTCATCGACCTGGCGACAGCCGATCGCGTCTGTCGCTGTCAACATTTGTAGACAAAACAGAACAAAGAGCCGGATCTGTATTTTGAGATGTTTGCAATTTTTTTTTATGCTTTCTGGGAATGGACATGACATTGGAAAGAGCGTGTCAGTCGCGCCTTCCCTTTTTTAACTCCAGACCAGACACAACAAAGCATGCATTGATTCACTGTATTGCTCGTATATTGCATTCTCACTCAACCCCCCAAAAGACCTTTATTTTATCCAGTTACCTGCAACAAGGCAAAGCCAGCATCAGAAAAAGAAAAAAGAAAAAGAAAAAAAAAATGCAGTCTCTTCGCCAACACAACGAGACACTGCACCACCGCAGCGGTCCCGGCGCCAGCGCGAATGGCACGGGCCAGGCGGCAGAGAAAAAAGCCAGCCAGTTTCAGCGCGGAATCCGCAGCCTGGCCGAGGAGTTCAACGACATCTCGTACCTGGCCGGCCTGTCGCCGAATCTGCATTTCCAGGACATTACGCTGCCGGTGGTGAGCGACCAGGCCAGCCCGCAGGCAGCGGCTGCGCTGGTGCCGCCGTGCCATGCGGTGGTCCTGGCCATGCGGACAAGGGCTGGCAAGGAAAAGGACGGAAAAGACGGGCCAGGGAGCCGACACGACGGAGGAGGAGAGGATGGGCCGGAGAGCCGACTCGACGGGGGAGGAGAGGCCGGGGACGGAGGAAGAAGCTGCAAGGCCGCAGGCAGCCCGCATGGCAGCAGCAGCGCATCGCTGGGGCACTCGTCGGACGGCGAGCCTGTGCCGCCGGCAACGGCACAGTGGATTCTCTGGTTTGAGCAGACGGTGGTGCAGATTCCCAACATCTACGCGCTGGTGCATGCCGTTCTCAACTGCCCGGCCAGCCTTGGCGCCATTGGTGAGTTGGGTGTGGAAGAGGTTGTGAAATACGGAAGTGAGGTGGAGGATGTGGGGGTGAAGGCAACTTGAAGCGGGAGTGACTGCTCGACGAGACATACCTTTTTTGGCAGGACTATTAAAGACTCAGAGCAGCTCCACTAACTCTAGCAGAACCAAACAGCATCTTTGACCGCATGGCCCAAGAAGTCCGCCGCCTACCACCGGCCCAGCGGGCCTTGGTCGTGCAACAAGCCCGGGATCTGCAAAAGGCGTTTGTCAAGGCCGTGACGAACGGGCCTTGGGGCGCAGCGGTCGAGGACGATGGCGACGGCGCTGCTGGCCCCGAGCAGCATCGGGCTGCGTCCGACACTGGCGCGAAAGCATCGCCCGACCTCGACCGCCGCCGCCACGACCACGACCACGATCCCCATCACTACTACTACTACTACTACTGCACCTTTGTGCAGGCCCCGGACACCGGCGCCGTTTTCGCTATTGACCGCTCCGGGCCCGTCTGCGTGGACGATCCCCGCCGCCACAGAAGCGGTGGCGGAAACGGCGAAGGCGGCGAAGGCGGCGGCGTCCCGCTGGTGGAGCACGCGCAACCCGCCAACAGCATCCTGACGGCCGGCGTCGTGCAGCGAATCCGGTCTGCCCTGGCTCGCGAGGCCAAGAGCTACGGCCACAGCGGCGGCCAGCTGGCCGGGACATTGGCAGCTGTGTTGTCATTGGCTTGGTCTCGCGAGATTGCTAAGCAATTTTTGCGGCACTTCCCTCTCCATCTCTCTCCACACGGAATCGTGGCTTGGCTCACATGTTAGGCGCTCTCTCGGGTGGGGTGGATAAATATAGGTAAGGCGCCACAGCTGTGGCCAGGCCACAATACCAGCAATACGACGCTCTCGACAGCATCTCGTTCTATTTGGGGGAATCCCTGGACGGCTGCCATGCGCTAGTGCGAAGGCTTCGAGCAGAGAGGGAGACAAAGCCGGCTCAGCCTGCACCCTACAGGGCTGTTGGGCCACTTTCGTGTGTCGACAGGGAGCTCTTTCATTCTCCATGTGTCAGCACTACTTGAGCTGTGCGTGTTTTACGAACAGGGAGAGGGGAAAGTGAACAGAGGACACGATATTATTTGTGGACAGAACTCTAAAAAAAAAAAAAAAAAAAACGACAAAACATTGCCTGACCGCAAAGGTGAAGTAGAAAGTGCAAGGCGATGCTGGCAGACGCAAGAGGGAGAAAAGGGTTCATTGACAGACGATGTGCCCCCAGACTCCTTCGCGGTCGCCCTCAGTCTTGTCAGAGGATCGCGGCATATGTTTGTATTGCTAACCTTTACATGATCAAAGCATTCTGGATGAGCTGACAGGTATCGTTTTGCACAGAGTTCCATATTGGCACTTGCGTGTGTGGCGGAGGCGCCCCCCTGCAGACGGAAGAGGATTAGCTCTTGGCAAGGACCAGGCGAGAGGAGCGCTCAAAGTACGAGTACGAGTGCGAGTGCGTTGGACTGGCACCTGGAAGTGGACACGCATCGTACTCGTACATTGTACATGGGGCCTGTGGGGCTTCAAGTTGGACGCTAAAACAGAACAGAGTCTTTCGAAGCGGTCCCAGATATGGGATATGCCTGCTCAGCCGCAATATTCTCTGCCTCGCGACCGCTGCTGCTTTTCTGCTTTTCTGCGTTTCTGCCCACTGCCAACCACCCCGTCTTCCAGCGTGTGCGCTGCTCAATCTTGTTCCTTCGTTTTGTGATTTTATGCCGTCGCCTGCTCGTTTCTGCCCAGACAGTCTTTTTGTCCTGTGACGATCTGTTCAAACGACGAGGCCTGGTCCCCCTTTTTTTTAAAAAAAAAATTTAATTGTTTTTCCCGCATTGCAACCTTTTCCGGCCCTTTCGTTTAATCGTGGTCTTTCGTTATCGCAAAAACTGAAAAAAGTCTATCGTTTGGACTGGCGGGCAGAGAAAGCTGTCTTTGGATTGACGATCGAGAAAGATTGAGAACCCGGCCGGGGCGACGTTGCAAAGCGCCGCGTCTGCGAAACCATCCAGGACTGGACCATTGTCTCCGATTGGGACGACCGAAGCAAGGAGCTCGCGCGCCACGGCCCAAACCTGGTGGTCACCTCGAAAATGGGCAGCCGACGAGGCTGGGCGGCCGCGCTGGCGGTGGTTCTGGCTCTGGGCCCGGCGCCGCTGCAGGCGACCTTTACCAACGACTTCAGCGCGTACCCAGTGAAGGCGCGGCAGTGTCTGTATGCGGCGTCGAACGACAGCAATTGCGACGGGGCGACGGTGACGGAGATGAACGACTGTCTCTGCAGCAACGGCGGCGGCTTTGTGCTGTCGTCGGCGAAGTGCATTGGTGGCAGCGATGCCGATGACCTCCAGACCGTGTACGGCATCATGGCCGACGCCTGTGACTACACCAAGACGCCGCTGTCTGTGTCGGAATCCGAGTTTCTGGCTGCCGGCGCCAGCGACACGACTACGACGACGACGTCGTCATCGGCTACCACCACCTCGAAGAAGACGACAGCCACGTCGACGACGTCGACCTCCTCGACGACCTCCTCGACGACCTCCTCGACAAGTTCGACAACTTCTTCAACCACCTCGACGACCTCGACCACCTCAACGACGACGTCCGGTCTCACAACCACCACCTACCATGTGCCCACCTACACCCATACCGCCAGCCCGACCCCCCCAATGCCGGTGGGCGAACGCATCGGCATTATTGTCGGCTGCGTCGTGGGCGGCGTCGCCGTCATCGCCGTGGCCGTCTTCTTCATCCTGCGCTGGCGGCAGCGGCGGCAGCAGCGCCACGAGGAGAGCCGACCCATGCTCAGCCAGGACCCGGCGCTGTCCGGCAGCTTTGGCGGTTTTGGCGGCGGCGGTGGCGGCGGCGGCAGCGGCAGCGGCGGCCTGGGCATGGGTCTTGGCCCAGGCGCTCGAGGCAGCACGGGCACGGAGCTGACACGGCTCTCGGGCCTCAGCACTGTGACACCCGACGGCTCGCAAGCGTCGGCCGTGTCGGCCTTTGGCTCGTCCGAAGCGGCCAAGTGGCAACACCTGGCAAGCACGGCGCCAGGACAGTACGTGGCCGGCTGGGCCGGCGGTGGCCTGCAGCAGCAGCAACAACAACAACAACACCACTTTGGTGCCATGCCGTACGGCCCCAACAGCATATCGGCACAAAACCCATACAGCCTGTACCAGCCGCCACCACCCGTCGGCAGCGGCGGCGGCGCCGTGTTTGAGCTGGCTGACCAGCAGCATCCGCCCGTGACGCCGGCCGAGATGCCAGCCACTCCCATGGTGGCATCGGCATACGCCGCCAACCCGGCGTCGGGCAGCGGCGGCGGCCAACCGGCCTGGATGGCATCCGGAGGAGGGTACCGGCAATGAAGAATGACATGTGGGTGTGCTTGAAGGTGTCTGAGAGCGTATGTGGGTGAGAGGGAGTAATAGCATGAAAGCGTGTCTTTTTGCCTTGCATTTTTTTTTCTTTTTTTTTTTTTTTTTTGTATTTCTGTTGACGAGGCAAAAACGTTGATGTGTCAGGCGCAGCGAGGAAAACAGGCAAGAAAGAGGGGAAAGCTATGTAGGGCAAAGGCCATTCTTTGTCCTTCTCCCTTCTGCCCATTGCCTTTCCTTGCGGCCATGTCGATTTTGTGTTGATTTCATGTTCATTTTTATCTTTCATGTAATGTTTTGGTCTTGCGTGATTCCGTTTTCCCGATTTTTTTTTTTTTTCTCATTTTATGCTTTTAGAACTACGCGGCGTTGGGAAAGGAGGGTTGAGCATATGAGCTTGGATTGGGGGTTTTTATAATTATCAAACCGGCTGCGACAATCACATATGAATGACCATACCATACGAGAGTCTGCAATATACAGCCGCTCGCTTGAGCGGTCGACTTCCAAGCACAACGAAGATGGAAGAAGCCTGCCCACGCAAGTCTTTCTCAATGGGAAGAGCAGCCAATAAGATGCAATAAAGCCTAGACAGAGTAGATGGGATGTCAAAGAGCGCCATGGCCAATCAGGCCCGATCGGCAGCCGTCCGAGTTGACACGTTGCACGGCAGAGATGCTGTGAACCACACCGTTCGGCAAGGGCAACCTCTCTTTTTGCCTCGGCAGGCTACCGAGACGTCGAAGCTGGCGGGGAGACTGACGGCGGTTTCTTGGAAGGCAGAAGTTTTACACCGTATTACAGCTTAACTTTCAGGTCGTAATATTGGACATCTCAGATCCCTCTTTTCGTCTTCTCTTCAGTGCATATTTAGTGAGCCAGGTGACCAAAGATACAGAGGCAAGACCGGAGTTGCCCCATTGAGCGGTGACCAAGTACAAAGAGCCATTACGGGACTCGTACGGAGCATAGGACGGTGTGCGGGAAGCGAACTGCGGAGCTCTCTGCCTGGAATGGTAATAGCGCCCCATTCTTGGCTTGGAGACTCGTCTTTCTCACGAAGCTCGTGATTCTTTTGGAATTTTCAGCTCTTCAGCTCCAGCTTCTACTCACAATACAGTGCGTACGCGAGTACCGCTAGGCCACTGTAAGGATGCAAATGATGCAATTTATCTCTGAACCTTTTTTTTTTTTTTTGCCTGTTGTGCTTGTATATTTGGGCTGCCGCCGACGTCGGTGCCGGCGCTTAGACGTTTGTGGGGCTTTCCATGACGAGTCCGCTACCGCTTGCACTGATCACGACTTTTTGGCGGGCTCGAGTCTACATTGAAAACAACAAAAATTAAAAAGCAATTTTGCTTTTGCTCGGGGCTCTCATTTTGTGCCTTTGTCTCTGGTGCACTTTGTTTTGCTTCGCTGCATTTGGACAGTGTGGCCTCAATTGCTAGTTGTCTCTGCTGTTCACTTCATCTTTTCTTCCCGGAGTTGTCTCTGGTAATCGCTTCATCTTTTTATTCTCTGAGTTGTCTCTGGTCTTCCTGGTCTCTCTTCAGAGATCCCAATTCGTCTCTGGTGCCCTTCGTCTCTCATCAGAGAAAGCTCTGCCAGTCTCTCTTGTCCCTCTAGCTTCGCCCGCCTCTCTCGACCGCTTGCAGCTTATGGAGAGTCGAATCTCGTCACGTTTTCTTGCCTGAGCGTTGCTTTTGCCTTTGGCTCTCGTGGCTCCCCATTCTTCCTTGCATACAATGGCGTCCACGCCTGGCGGGCTCGCCCATCTCTGGCCCTGTTATTCTTGCTGTCGGCAAATCTGGGTACGTTTTTCTGTCGTTCTGCTCCATTTTGGGCAGCCGCGTTTGGGCTACGGTTCTTTTCACAAAAGTGCAAGTGCGCACGGTGGTTCTTTCCGTGCTTTGTTGTTCGCACCTGCTCTGAAGGTCCCAGCAGCTCTTGCTTAAAGCGTCTTTTTATTTTCAAGTACCGCTTCAAGCAGATCCCAAAGACACACACACACACACACACACACACACACACACAAAAAAAACTCAAATCTAACACTTCACAGATCCCCCAAGATGCCGTCTTTGGCGATGGCTGTCCCGGCATTCTTGCCTACATTCCCGTGTGGCTGTCGCTGCTTGTGCTCGTTGGCCGGTACAGCTTGGGCCCGCTGTGGCGCCGCCGGCCGCTGTGGCTGCGCGAGATCGCCTCGGAGGCCGACGACGTGGCTCTCCGAAACAGCGACGGCGAAGCGGCAGACGAGGTGAGCGAAGGCGATGCGGCAGACGCGGCGAGCCTGGCCAACATGGCAAGAATGACGAACGCTGCGGCAGACGATGCGGAGGCGGGCCTGGAAAGCACCGCCCTCCTCGTTCCGGGCCTCGACGCCGCCAGCATCCAGGACAGCGACAGCGGCGCCAGCAGTATGAATGCCGTCGGCGGATTTGGCACTTTTGGCAGCTTTGGCCGCCGCCGCAACAGCCTGGCCAGCGTTGGCACCGCACGCAGTCGTGTTGTTGCTGCGGCTGCGGCGGCTGCTGCTGGCAGCTCGCCATCCTGGCCCGGGCTCGATCCGTGCTATTTGATGACCATCACCGTCTTTCTCTTGTCGCTGACGGGCCTGGTGGCCAGCCTGCTTTTGACCTTTGCCCTTGGCCTGGGCTTTCTCTTTCTGACACCAGTCTTTCCGTGTGTGAGTTTTATGGTTGTGTTTTCTGTCAGACACACAGTCTCTCTCTCTCTCCTTCTCTCTCTGTCAGACACACAGTATCTCTCTCTTTCTCTCTCTGTCAGACACACATGGTCTCTCTCTCTCGCACGCACACACACACTCTCCTCCCTGCTAACCCCCCACAGCTCATTGCTTGCGTCATTTTGGCCGTCGACCGCCCACGCACGCTTCCGGGCGCCGTCTTTGCCATCTACAGCACCGTCCTAGCCGTCCAGCTGGCTCTGTTCTTGGGCGTCCCGGCCCTGTACAGCTGGCCCTACAACCTGGCATGGCTGGCCGAGCTGGGCGTGTCTGGCCTGTCGCTGGCCATCATGTTTGCCATGCCCATGCGCGACCCGCACTGGGGCATGGGCGGCCGCGTTGTCAACGGCGTGCGGACCGACGACGACAAGATCGCTGCCGTCTTTGAAACGCCGTCCAGCAAGCGCCGCAGCCCCGAAGACAGCCTGAACCTGTGGCGATGGACAAGTGTCAACTGGATGGCCCCGCTCATTGCCCTGGGCTGCACGCGCCAGCTGCACGACCGCGACGTCTGGAACCTGCCCTACCAGTTCCAGCACGCCCGCCTCTACCGCCTGTTCCACGACGTCAGGGGCTCCGTCACCGCCCGCGTCGTCACCGTCAACGCCCCTGACCTGATCATCACGTCGCTGCTCGGCATCTTCGACTCGCTCATGTCCATGCTGCCCATTGTGCTGCTCAAGCAGCTGCTCGCCGCCATGGACGGCCATGACGGGAGTGACAGCAAGGACGGGAGTGAAGCCGCCGCCAGCATGCGCGTTGCTGCCATCTACGCTGTCCTCATCTGCATCACCAACTTGGCCCGTGCCCAGGCCGGCGTCCTGTCGCTGTGGTACACCCGCCGCTGCTATGAGCGGTCGCGCGGCGAGCTCATCACAATGATCTACGAAAAGACATTGCGTCGAAAAGCCTTTACCTTTCCGAGTCACCCCGGCGCTGGCGACGGCGAGGACAAGCCGACCAGCGGCCGTGGCGGTGGAGGCAAAGGCGTGGCGGCCAGCGGAAGCGGCCCCGCGTCTACGGGCAAGATTCTCAACCTCATGCGCAACGACGTCTACGAGGTTGCCCAGCGCTTCTGGGAGTTTCCCACTCTCTTCACCAAACCCCTCAACTTTTTCCTGTCCATCTTCTTGCTGTGGCGCGTTCTTGGCGGCGCCTCCCTCTTCGGCATCCTCATCATCGTCCTGGCCCAGGTCATCAACGCGTTTGTTGTGCGCGTGCTGGTCCGCTGGGAGCTGGCCCGTCGCGCCGTCACCGATGTGAAGCTGCAGATCACCTCGCAGTTCATCGAGTCCATCCGCCATCTGCGCTGGTACGACTGGCAGGACCGCTGGCTGGCCGACATTCTGACCGCCCGCCGCAAAGAGCTGCGCTACAAAGTCATCACCAACGTCATCCAGCGCGTCATCGGCGTCGTCAACCAGATGGCCGCCTCCTTCTTCCCCGTCGCTGCCTTTTACGCCTTCACCGTGATCGAAAAGCGGCCTCTGACCATCGACATTGCCTTTCCGGCGCTGAACCTGTTCAACCTGCTGGAACAGAGCCTGCGCGAGCTGCCCGACCTTGTCACCGTGATGCTGAACGCCAACGTGGCCATGCGCCGCATCGACGCCTTTATGACGGAGCCCGACAAGGAGGACGCCAACGGCGGCATGCTCTGGCAGGACGGTGCAGGGAGTGCAGACGCAGACGGTGCAGGCGGTGCAGGCGGTGCAGGCAGTGCAGACGGTGCAGGACCGCTGGGACCGCTGCGCGTGGAGATCCAGGACGGCGCCTTTGCCTGGCCGACGGTGGAGAGCCCGGTTCTGACCAAGGTCGACTTTGTGGCCGAAGGCAGCGGCCTGACGGTCGTGTGTGGCAAGGTGGGCACGGGCAAGACGGCGCTGCTGATGGCCCTTTTGGGCGAGATGGACCGGCACAGGGGCACGCGCACCGTGCCCATCGAGACCATTGGCTACTCGGCCCAGACGCCGTGGCTGCAGAGCATGAGCATCCGCGAGAACATTCTGTTCTGCACGCCGCTGGACGAGCAGCGCTACCGCCGCGTCGTCGAGGCCTGCTGTCTCGAGCCCGACTTTGCCGAGTTTGAGGCCGGCGACCTGTCCAACATTGGCGAGAACGGCATCGGCCTGTCGGGCGGCCAAAAGGCACGCGTGGCGCTGGCGCGCGCCGTCTACAGCCGGGCCCGCATCCTGCTGCTGGACGATCCCATTGCCGCGCTCGACCACAACACGGCCGAAGCGGTGATGCAGCGGCTGTTTGCGGCGCCGGGCCTCTTGCGCGACCGCCTCGTCGTCTTTGTCACGCACCGCATGGACCTGGTCGTCGACTATGCAGACCACATTTACGAGGTCAGCGACGAGCACGGCGTCGTCCGCGAAATCGACAGGGACGCCGTCCGCACATCCATTGGCACGGTCGCGGGGCCGAACAGCGAAGCCGAAGGACCGCTTGGATCAGCTGGCTCGGCTGCCAGCGAAAGTGCTGCTGTAGGGGCTACTACGAAGACGGCGACGGCGACGGCGACAGCGACGGCGACGGCGACCTCTTCCTCCTCCACCACCACCACCACCACCACCACCTCCTCCTCTTCCTCTTCATCGTCTTCCACTCCTGCCAACGCAACCAAGCAGACACCCAATGCATTTATTGAAGCAGAACACCGAGCCCACGGTGGCGTCATGCTTTCGGTGTACTGGCGCTACATCAAAGCCGGCGGGTTGTGGTGGTGGCTGCTGGTCGTTGCCAGCTTTGTCGGGTTCCGCCTCTCCAAGATTGCCTATCTCTACTTTCTCAAAATCTGGGGCGAGGCGTATGGCCACGAACAAGCTGTTGCGGCGACGGCCAGAGCGACGGCCAGAGCGACGGCCAGGGCGACGGCTTGGGCGACGGTCCTGGCCAACCGCGCCATCCTGGTGCTACGACTGGCCGCGCAGACGGTGACTGGCACACATGGTGGCGGCGACGACGAGGAGGGCATGTTGTCTGCGGCGGCGGCTGTCGTGGGCATGGATGGTGGCTGGCCAGCTTTTCGGGCCAGCGCCGACGGGTGGCTGAGCGACGACTTTGGGCTGCCGGCGCCGGAGACGGACGTGGTGCCGTGGCTGTTCTGGTTTGCCGTTCTGGCGCTGGCGTCGCTGGCATTCCGGACGCTGGGCGACCTGCTGCTGATTGTGATTACGTACACGGCCGGCAAGCAGGTGTTCGAGGAGGTGATGCAGCGGGTGAGCCGGGCGCCGTTCCGGTTTTTCGACGTGACGCCGGTGGGGCGGCTGATGAACCGGGTGACGTCGGACATTGGGACGATTGACGGGGCGATCGCGGCGCAGATCCACCGGTGCGCGTGGTTTGCGCTGAACTGGCTGTCGTCGATTCTGGTGATTGCGTCGGCGACGCCGACGTTTTTGGCGATGGCGGTCTTTATGACGGCGCTGTTCATCATCATCTTCTTCCGCTTCCTGCCGGCGTCGCAGTCGCTGCGGCGGCTGGAGATGGTGTCGCTGTCGCCGCTCATGTCCAACTTTGGCACGCTGGTGGAAGGGCTGACGACGGTGCGGGCGTTCCGGGCGCAGCCGCAGTTCCAGGAGCGCATCGTCGCGACGACGGACGCGTTCCAGCGCATGGACCACTTCTACTGGTCGCTGCAGGCGTGGCTGCAGTGGCGCTTCAACGCGCTGACGGCGCTGTCGACGTTTGCGCTGACGGCGACGGCGCTGGCGACGGGCCTCTCGAGCGGGCTCGTCGCCTTTGTGCTGACGGCGGCCGCCAACTTTGTCAACTCGACGCAGGTGCTGTGCCGGCGCTACGGCGAGCTGCAGATGCAGTTTGTCTCGGTCGAGCGCGTGACCGAGCTGCTGGACCTGGACAGCGAGCCCGACGGCGACGTGCAGCCGCCAGCCGCCTGGCCGACGGCCCGCGACGACATTGTCTTTGACCACGCCACGCTGCGCTATGCGCCGCATCTGGAGCCCAGCCTGCACGACCTGTGCATGCGCATCCCGGCGGGCGCCACGGTGGCGGTGACGGGCCGGACGGGCTCGGGCAAGAGCACGCTGGCGCTGGCACTGCTGGGCACCGTTTTGGCGGATGGGGGGGTGGGGGATGACAGCAGCAGCAGCAGCACAGATAGCAGAGCCCCCGGCATCTACATTGGCAACATTAGCGTGGCCCGCGTCAACAAGCACGCGCTGCGACAGCGCATCAGCTTTGTGGCCCAGGACCCCGTGCTGTTCCCGGGCACGCTGCGGCAGAACCTGGATCCGGTGGGCGAGCACACCGATGCCGAGTGCGAGTTTGTGCTGCAGCGCGTGCTGGGCGACGCCGCCGGCGACTTTACCCTGGCCAGCCGCGTCGACGGCGGCGGCAAGAACATGAGCCAGGGCCAGCGCCAGCTCGTTGGCCTTGGGCGCGCCGTGCTGCGGCGGAGCCCAATTGTCATTCTGGACGAGGTGAGTGAGGGGAATGCCTTGGAGGGTGATGTTTTTCTCTGATGCGTTTGAGGTGATGATTTTCCGTTGATACATTTGGAGGAGGGGATGATTTTGTCCGATGCGTTTGAGGTGATGATTTCCGTGGATGCCATCCTAACATTTCCAGGCCACCGCCTCCATCGACAAGAAGACCGCCTTTCAGATCCAGGAGGTGCTGCGCCAAGAGCTGCAGCAAAGCACGGTCATCACCATTGCCCACCGCGTCGAGGCTGTGCGCGACGCCACCTTTTCTGTCGTGCTGGAACACGGCCGCCTCGTCCATGCGGCGCCGGTGGCTGCGGCCGAGGCGTAGAGCTCGACAGCTGGACAGCATGGTCTTGGGGAGTCTGCGCTGGTGTTTGGTTTTTGGGTTGTATCACAATTGAATTGGCATCTCAGGTTTGATGTTGGATTTTTTGCATTAACAGCTATCTGGCAATTTTTTTACATTTGAACAACATACACACTAATAAGGCAGGAAAAGTTTTTAAAAAGTTTTTGAAAAGTTTTGAAAAACAGCATACTATACCACGGCAGGCAGTTCTTAAAAAGTACAGGTGTTCAATTTGCATACGGGTACAGCTTACGGGCACCCCCCCTCGACCCAGGCCCAGCATATTAGCCTGTTGTCAACGGGACTTGACAACACCGGTCTCTGCACGGTCCAGGGCCATTGTGTAGGGGGACATGCCAGAGCTTGCCATTGGTTCTATGGAAGATGAAAGAATGCCTTGTCTGTTGCTGGGCTTCTGGGAACGAACTGCCGGCAAGCTATGTCATTGTTGGGGCCATGTGGCATTTGCAAGCGTCATCGCGATCGGCTTGTGGTTGGACTCTGTGCTGGTTGGATTCCCTCTTGCATTCGGCGTCGTTTTGTGTCGGTCTTGGTGTTTTTGTCTCTTTGTGCCTTTTCTTCTCTCTGCATCATTGCCTTTGGTCTCGTCTTCGTCATAACTTTTAGCGTGCGTCTTTCGCCAGCTCTCATCTCGTCAGCTCTCATCTCGTCAGATCTCGTCTCGTCAGATCTCGTCTCGGCTCTCATCTCAACTCTCGTCTCGGCTCTCATCTCAACTCTCATCTCAGCTCTCATCTCAGCTCTCATCTCAGCTCTCATCTCAGCTCTCATCTCGTCAGCTCTCGTCGCTCTCCAGCTCTCTCCTCACCCCATGAAGACTCCCTCGCTGTGGCTGCTGCTGCCCGGCACGCTCGGGGTGCAGGCCAACCATCACGGACACGAGCACGGCGAGCCCCCGAGCGAGCACAAGCACTTTATCAACTGGGACGCGCACGAGTATCCGATCGTGCCGGGCTTCAACTGGGCGCGGCCGTTCCCGGACAACGGGCTGCCGCCGATGGGCTTTGAGACCAAGTGCAACGTGGCCAAGACCTTCCACGCGCACAACTACAAGCTGGGCGACCTGCGGTACGGCGACACCCATCCGCTGTATCCGTACTCGGCCGCGATCGAGCGCTTCATTTCGGGGCGGCCGTATCCGGGCAGCTGGGACGGCGTCGACCACGGCGGCATGAACCGCGACCTGCTGATGATGGAGTGGCGCGACGTGCCCAAGCACGTGCGCCAGTGGATCGAGGAGCACGAGGTGCGCCGGATGACGCCGGACGGCCTGGACGAGCCGGATCCGAACAGCATTGCCGGCCACAAGCAGCGCTGGCGCTTTCTGGTTTTCCGCAAGAAGCCCAAGAAGGCGGCGGCGACGGCGGCGACGGCGGCGGCGTCGGAGACGGTGCCGCTGGCGCCCGTGCCCACGGACGGCGTCGACCGCGCCGAGTGGAAGCTGCCCAGCGTGGCCGACCGCGACAAGGTGGTGTTTTTTGCGCCGGCGCAGATCTACCCGATCCTGCCGCTGTGGGCGGCCTCTGGCAGCAAGTGCGAGGGTAGGTGATGTCTCTGGTTTTTGATTGTTTCTTTTTGTTCTGTGTTCATCGGTTATTGTTTGACTGATTGCTTGGTTTCTTTCTTCGTTCTGCGTTCGTCGGTTATTGTTTAATTGCTTCCTTCCAGTCTTCCTCCCCCACTGACAGACAGAAACGTTTGCCGACCTGAGCAAGTTTGTCCCCCAGGCCAAGGACGACTCTGTGGTGGCCTGGCCGTTTGAGCACTCCAAGCCGGACCGCGACCACGACAAGACGGAGATCCACTTCAAGATCCGGGCCGAGCACGTGATGGAGACGGCGCACGGCCGCGACCGGCGGATGCTGTGGGACGCCATCATGCGGAACACGCGCCGCAGCGAGCGCCGGATGACGCGCGAGGAGCGCTTGGCGGCGCGCGAGAAGCTGGGCGCCGAGGATGTGCCAGAGAGGGACGAGCTGTAGGGGAGAGGAGAGAAGAAGGCGGGTACAGTTTTATGGGAGATTGCAGAGTCTTGTAATGCAGTCGGCAAAGTTGCCAATCAGAATGATACCAGTTGTTAGATGCAATTCTATAAGAGGCTAGAGCAGGCGAGCATACAAAAATGTCAAATCCAAAACAAGAGCGTCGAGATCAGAGACCAAACACGGAGAGACGGAAGCAGACTCTTGACAACGATGACATGAGCATTCCACTGGAGCATGACTCTCATACAAGATCCCCAGCTTTGCGACAGCGCTGTTACAGCGTGTCTCTGCAGACGTACAGCACTGTACACCGCCAAAGCTCAGACGTACAGCACTGTTACAGCGTGTCTCTGCCAGCCATACAGCACGTTACAGCGCGTCACTGCTGAAGCCCAGTCAGTAATACAGCACGTACAGCGTGTCTCTGCTGAAGCCCAGTCAGTACAGCACGTACAGCGTGTCTCTCCTAGAGCTCAACCGCAGCTCCTTCCAGCTCAGGCTATGCCAGAGCTGTCGCCACCTCCACCACCTGGACCACTGCTGTCGCTGGCGGCGCCTCTGCTGTTGCGACAGCTGCTGTTGCTGCTGCCGCCGCTTCTGCTGTTGATTCTGTTACCAGCACTGCTGCTGCCACTTCTGCTTCTGTTGCCATCGCTCCTGCTGCTGCCGTTTGGCACATCTCGGCCTCGCGGGCGCCGTTCCGGGCAGCCGTGGCAGACACGACGAGCGTGACGGTGGTGATGGTGGTGATGACGGACGTGTCGATGTGCGTGCTCGTGGCGGTGGTGGTCCGCACGACCAGCTGGGTGTTGAGCACGGTGCTGGTGCTCGTGACGACGGCCGTCTGCAGCGCCGTCTGCGTCTTTGTCAGGGTCTGGGTCTTGGTGACGGTGTCGATGTGGGTCTGGGTCTGGATTTGAGTCTGGGTTTGGGTCTGGGTTTGGGTCTGGGTTTCGGTGTCGGTTTCCAGCTGTGTCTGGGTCAGGACCTGAGTCTGTGTTTGGGTCAAGACCTGAGTCTGGGTCAGAGTCTGTGTTTTTGTCAAGACCTGAGTCTGCGTTTGAGTCTGGACCTGTGTTTGCGTCTGTGTCTGGACCTGGGTCTGTGTCTGCGTCTGCGTCTTTGTCTCCATCTTTGTCTGTGTCTGCACCTCCGTCTTGGTCTCCGTCTTCATCTCCGTCTTCATCTCCGTCTTCGTCTCCGTCTTGGTCTCCGTCTGCGTCTGCATCTTCGTCTCCGTCGTCGTCATCACCGTCACCACCGGCACAATGCTCGTCTTGACAGTGACCGAGGTCGATGTCGACGTCACCGTCGATGTCGCCGTCGCCGTCGCCGTCGCCGTCTTGGTCATTGTCGTCCACAGCGTCTTCATCACCGTCACCTCCACCGTGCCCGTCGAGACCGGCCCCGCTCCGGCTCCTCCGGTTCCTCCGGTTCCTCCGGTGGCCCCGCCAGCTCCTCCGGCTCCTCCGGCTCCTCCACTCCCGCCCGTGCTGGCCGGGGCTCCCCCCCCTCCTCCTCCTGCTGCTCCCCCTCCTCCCCCCGTCACGCCCACCGCCGACGCCCCACACAGGCCAAAGGCCGCCTGGCAGCCGGCGCCGCAGTGGTCCTCCGAGCTGCCACACCAGCCGTGCGGCGAGCAGCACTGCCCGTACGTCGACCCCGCACACGTCAGCCCCGAGCCGCAGTGGCCGTCCCGGGTCACGCGCGGCGGCCCCTGCTCGGTCGGGCTGTTGCCGCCGCCGCTGCTGCTGGGCGGCGGCGCCGTGTAGCTGTCGATGCAGTACACTGTGCCGGCCACCAGGCTGGAACAGCTCGTCACGCTCGGGTTGTTGTGCAGAAAGGCCGTCACCGTGATGCCCCAGGTCTGGGCCAGCGACGCACAGGTGTCGCCCGCCGCCGCCGTCACCGTCAGGTTGCAGGCCGAAGCCAGCGCCGGCGCCAGCACGAGAACGAGCAGCGTGTAGAGCCAAAGGCAGCCGCCGATGGAAGCGGAGCGGCGCTGTGACGACGGGCTCGCACGGTGGTTCGCCTGTCTGGCTGCTTTTTCTGCCGTTGGCCGGGGCTGCTCTTTTGCTCTTTCTGCTCTTTCTGCTATTTCTGCTCTTTCTGCTCCTGCTCTCTCCGGCCTCGGTCCGGGCTCGTCCGGTCGTGCTGTTCTGTGCCTTGGGGGCATCCTTGCCATGGCCGTCAGCCGTTCGGCGACTGTCTGTCTTGGGCGTGTCTCGGTGTGGCCGTGCTCTCTCTGCTCTCGCTCCGCGACCGAACCGCCGTCGGCCGTCGCCATTGTGCCAATGCAAAGCGCAAGCCAGCTATGGTTGACGGTAAAAGGCCATCCGTGATGTTTTTAAAAGTGTAAGCAACTGTGCTCTAAAAAGAAGAAAAGTGCAAGTGACAGAAACAAAGGAGGGAGTTGAGAAAAGAACAGAATGTAGATGTGGACATCAAATCAAAACAAAAGTTTGAAAAAAAAGATCAGAGTGTAAATGTGGACATCAAAGCACCTCGAAAAAAAAAACGTCACAGAACCAAACGTAAAAATCAAATACGTATGGCACACGCACCGAAACGACTGCAAATAAAACACACCGAGAATAGACTGCGAATAAAAAACACACATGAATGCCAGTAAAAAAGCACAGAGAAAACTGCAAATAGAGACACAAAAACAAATAAAACACAGCCCTTCCCCACCCCCAGCACCGTGCAGCCGGGCCGCTGGAGATTGTGAGCTGTCTTGCTTCTGGCACAAAAAAGCACCGATGCCTAACACTTTTTGCGTCGCCTCCTTGGGAAATTGGACGTGTTTAGAGCCGGCGCCTTTGGTATATTGCCTCCATATTGGCTCTCGTCATCAACCGGGCCTTTCATCCGGCCAAGGGCGGTTGACAAAAATAGAGAAGAAAAACAAGCAAGGCCAAGAGAAGAGCAAGACCGAGAATGAAATATCCCAAACCGAGACAAAGAGCTAAACCAAGAAATCAAAACCAAAATCAAAACCAAAACCAAGAACCAAGAATCAAGAAAGCTGAAGCCAAGAAGCCAAGAAGCCAAGAATCCAAGAATCCAAGAAGCCAAGTAGCAGAACAAAAGGGGACCGTAACAAATCAAAGAGCAAACAAGAAAAGGGAAAGCACAGGTGCAGTCTGCTCTACAGTCGGCACATCTGCCAATCTGCACACCTGCACGTCTTCACCTCATGTCTTCACCTCATGTCTTCACCTCATGTCTTCACCTCATGTCTTCACCTCATGTCTTCGCACCACGTCTTCACACCA
Source organism: Raffaelea deltoideospora (assembly GCA_019925385.1). Classification (NCBI taxonomy): domain Eukaryota; kingdom Fungi; phylum Ascomycota; class Sordariomycetes; order Ophiostomatales; family Ophiostomataceae; genus Raffaelea; species Raffaelea deltoideospora. The sequence continues at coordinate 340,674 of JADHKP010000024.1, read as the reverse complement.
CGCCTACACTCACGTCTGCACTCACGCCTGCATACACGTCTGCACATGCACATCCTCCTCACTCCCACTCCACCAGCCGCTCCACCACTTGCGTAAATTCGTCACGGAACTGCAGCTTGGCCAGCCACCGCGCCGGAATCGCGTCGACGCCGTCCCGCGCCCCCAAAAGCCCGCCAGCCACGGCTGCATTGGTGTCGGTGTCGCGGCCAACCCGCACCACGTCGATCAGCGACTGTTCCAGCGTGCGGCCCCCCGTCTGCCCGCCAACATCGCCAACATCGCCAACATCCAGCAGCGCCGCCACTCCCAGCGCCAGAGAGTCCAGCACATACCCGCTGCCGCAATCCGCCAGCACCTCGTGGCCTCCGGGCGCCTCTTCCGGCCCCAGCCGGGCCAGCTCGTCCAGCCGCACCCGCCGCTGCCAGCCCGCCTCGATGCAGCGCTCCACTTCGCTCCGACGCAGCCGAACCAGCGCCGGCCGAGCCGCTTGCGCCGCCGCTGCTGCTGCTGCTGGCGGCTGAGACTCCAAAAGGCTTTGCACCACCGTGTCTGCGGCCCTGTCGTCGCGCAACACGGCTAGGGCTTCTGCCACGGCCGCCCTAGCCCTGCCAGCTGTCGTGGCTGTCGCGGCTGTCGTTCCTTCGCCCCCCGTCTTCTCTCCCTCTACCGCACTCTCAATCAGCGATGCCACCATGACGTTGTAGGCCACGCACGCAAACACACAGCGCCAGTCGTCGTGGGTGATGGCCGAGATCAGGGCCGACTCGCGCAGCAGCCGCCGGTGCTCCGGCCTTGCCCAGCCGTCCTCGGTTCGGCTTTGGCTTTCGGAGCCTGCCTGCTTTGGCCTCCCCGGCCACGGCACCAGACAGCCGGTCGGAATGCACCGCATCAGGCTACCGTTGCCTGCCTGCCCCTGCCCAGCCCCGGCGCGACGGGCATCCCTTGTTGCCCGAAACTTGGACAGCCCAGCAAAAGTGGCCCCGCCAATGTCCACCGGCGTCGTGCCCGGCGTGCGTCCGGGCCAGCGGCCGTCGAGCCAGTCCAGCATGAACGCGCCCGCCCTGTTGGCAATGGCCAGGCTGCGGTCGTGGTCGCTGTCGTGCTCCGCATCTCCGCTGCCGCTGCCGCTGCCGCTGCCGCTGAATGCATCGTACCCGAGCAGCACGGCGCGAGTCAGGTCTGTGTCGTCGGTTGCGTGTCCCGCTGGCCAGCCAAACGGCCCGCCACCTACAATGTCCCGCAAGCCCTCGGGGTACAGCTCGTGGATGTCGGCCCACGACGAAAACTCCACTGCAGCACCCAGCGAGTCGCCCGCGTGCACGCCCAACAGCGCCCCCAGCACGTGCCTCTGTCTGGTTGAGTGTTTTTTGTACATTTTTTGTCAGGCGAAGTGTTGAGCGTTGACCAGTTGTCTGAGCGTTGACGATGCAGCTGTCAGCACATGCGATACTTTGGCCTAACCAGTGCAATGTTGTAGCCTAAACCCGAGCAACGCCAGGCAACCATCAAAAAATAAATATCCAAAAAAACTCATGCCAAGATAGATATATTCAGAGCTCCAATTATAGCAAGGAAACAAAAAAAAATTTGAATGTATGCAAGTAAGATGCAATTACGTTTTTGCGCAGCCGAGCTGTCGCTTCGCCCTAACCCATTCACAGCCACTTCGTCCCCTGCCTTTCATGGCCCTGTTATGCGGTCGGCTCCGTGACAACCTTTTCGGTCACCCGGCCATCCGCCTGCACAATGATCTTGTCGACGTGAAGAGAGGCCTTGACAGGATACTTTTGGTTGTACACCCACTCCAGTTGCTCGAGCGTACGGCCGTGCGATTCGACGCTGTTTCGTCAGCCAAATGGTGAAGATGCGGGACGGGTAAGGTGAAAGGGGGAGCTGAGGAAGGACAGAAGTGCGACTTACCAAAAGAAATACCACAGCAATGCCTCGATCAGATCCCAGCCCACAAAGATATAGATGTACTTGTAGCCAATGTTGCCCAGGGCAATGGGTCCGCAAAACTGATTGATGAAGCTGATCGCATAGACTATGATGCTGCTGGCGGCCAGGCCCTTGGCGCGCATCGTCGTTTCCAGCGCCTCGGCCGGGATCACTCCCTGCAGCGGCGTGTACGTAAAGGAAAAGATAATGTTAAACAGAAAATAACAGGCCAGCGCACCCTTGGCGTACGACGGCTCGATCCTGTTTTCCTGCGTCTGCTTATCCAGGGCGGCCGACAGACCGGAGTTGCAAGCCAGCGCGATCGAACAAGCTGACGGTCAGACATGGACACTGAACAAAAAGAGGGGGAAATAGAGTACAATTGGAGAGATGTGCAAGACACCTCATCAACAACTTACCCAACGTGCCAAAAATCAACACCTTGCGCCGCGGCATCATGTCCGTGAACGCGGAGGCGGTCAATGCGCCCACGGCCGACAGAACCGAGTTGAGGAGGTTGTATCCCAGCTGGGCGGCCACGCTCGAGACGCCAATGTTGGCAAAGATCACCGTGTTGAAGTAGCCCAGCCCGTTGCCGGAAAACTGCCCGAAAATGGAGATCATGAGCACCTGCGCCATGCGCCAGCGGCCATTGTGCGTGAGAAACAGGGGTCGGTCTAAAGAAATCGAAAATTAGCAAAAAAATGGCAAAATGTCGAGGCTTTATCATGTTGCCGCGCGCCTGCGCCCAATCCAAACTCACAATCCAGCGGCCTCTTATCAATGCCGTCCTGCTTAATGTTCTCCCTCATCTCCCGCATCTCCAGCAAGACCAGCCGCGAGTTAGGGTCCCCGTTTCCGTGGTAGCGAGCGAGAAAGTCGATTGCCTCCGCTTCGCGCCCGTTGGCCATCATGAAGCGCGGCGACTCGGGCAAGAACCAGACGGTGCAAATGACAACCATGCAGGCCAGCGCCTGCAGAATCAGCGGCACCCGCCACGAGTAGTTGTTGTCGATAAAGTTGGTTCCGTACGACACGGCGGCGGCCGGAATGCTGCCGCCAAAGTAGCCGCAGTTGTAGAAGCCCGTGCAGCGGCCGCGCCAATGCGGCGGCGCAATCTCGATGCTGTACGCCGGTGCCGCCACCGTCATCACAGCAATGCCCACTCCCAGCACAAAGCGGCCGACGACAAACTGCGCCAGCGTATTGGCCGTTGACACAATGACCATGCCGATAATGATAATCACGCCACCCCAGAACATGGCCACGCGACGGCCAAACCGATCCGACAGCATAGCCGCCGGGGGCGAAGCCACCATAGCGCCGCTTTTCAGTAGGTCTTGTCAGCTGTGGTCCAGGTACGACAACACAAGATAGCCCGAACAGAATAGTGACGGAACATCTACTTACACTGTGTACAGCGAGAAGATCACAGACACCTTAGAACCCGTAGTCCCGCTCTGAAATGTGTCCTGGAAGTGCGGCATGGCCAAGATCGAGGTCATCAAAGCGCCTGGCGGTCAGTCAGTCCAGCCTGAGAGCATAGGGAAAATATCAAGAGCTTGTGCGAGGCTGCCGGCTTGACATACTATCATATCCATTTGCACAAGAACAGCAGAATGCGACGAAAATGGCAACTGCAGAACGGTTAGTCAGTTCATCGGTATTATAGAAACAGATCTGCTGGAGGGGTGTACGCACAGTAAAGGTGTCTCGACTCCTTGCTCCAAGGCTTGATCTTGGTCTCCTGAAGGGCTGCAAACAGCTCGGCCTAAATGGCTGTGTCAGTGGTGCGGGTGCGTCATGTGAGACTTTCCAGTCTTCGTCTGAGCTGGGCAGCCGGCGGGCAGGCTCGGCTTGAACTTACATTGTGTACTTCCTTTGTGTGAGCACCTTCTTTCACCGCCGATGCGCCAGAGCCGGCGCTCACCTCGGGGTATTCGATCCTGGCCGATGCAATGCCATGGCGCTCCTCTGTCGATTTTTCGTCCATTGTCGTGAGGCTCGACTCAAGTCAATATCACAAGTCAATGCAGCTTTGCGTTCGGCGAGCTCAGAGTCGCTAATAAAAACCCAAGAGAATATCAAACCACAAGCACCATAAACCACACAACCGGGAGCAACGAGCAGAACCTGGATTGACAAGAATAGACGAAGGACCGGGCAATGGCGGTTTTAAGATCAAAGAGCTGGCTCACTATGGAGCTGGGCTGTTGCAGGAAGCATCTAGGATTTTGGATCCGAAGCACTTTATTGACATTGCAATTTTTTCTTTTTTTTTTAGAAATGCTTGTCATGCCCCTGGCATTTGGCCGGAGCTCGTGTCAATGCACCCACAGACACCGAGAAACGGACCTTTACCTTTTCCTGTGTTGCTGCTGCGCATTGCTAGCCAACACGGCAGCAAATGGGCACACACCCACACAGCCAACTGCCCATTTTGGTCAACGGACTGTGCCGCTCCGGACAATCAGAACAGACATTGAAGCCGCGGCCGGTTGGATCAGCCAGAGAGTTGGTTGCTTGAAAAGTCATGGGGCTCCACTCCGCTCAGAAAGCGACGCTGGCGTGACATTGAACCAACGACTCGTGAGTGCGGGCAAATCAAAGAAAAAACATGGAGTCGAATGGTTAAGCTTAAGGCTAATCGCTTGAATCGCTTGAATCGCTTGTCCAACGAACCCCCCCAACACGTTCGTACTATGCATGTGCGAAACGATCGGCCGGACTGTGTTCTCAGCCCGTTTTTCCCGCCCGGTATGGCCCACGTTGTTCATTGTTGGAGTTGGCAGCGACCGGCAGCAATTGTGTGCTATTCCTTGGGGCAGATTGTTATGGTTCGATTTGTCAAGGTTTGGCTTTGGCTGTCCTGCTTCCGAGCTCGCTTGCAATGTTCCAGCAGTTTTCGCCTTCTCTGCGGCCCAGCTTGTGGACTTTGTATTTGAGATTGGGAGATTAGAATAAAGCAATAAAGCCCCAATCCGGACCGGGCAGCTGGTTCCTGCCGATGTCGTGCTGAGATTAGCTATATCTTCTTGACTTTCGTTCTTTCGTCCTGTCTGCTTCCCTGAGACCTAACTCTGTGCGACTTACGTCGTAATTTCTGCTGCATTTTCTTTAAATTGCGCCTCCTGTGCCTCATATATCTCTTGCTGAGCTGTTGCATTTCCGGGCCTAATTACCCGGCCCAGGCCTAAATGAAAAAAAAAAAAAAAAGCTGCTTGGCACTGCTCCCTCTCTGAGGCACGGCCAACCAGGCCGGACACGCGGAGTCTCATGCCTTAATGTAATTAATACTGCTCGCATGGCGGAAAAGGAGCTTCGAAAGTTTTGTTCTCCATTGGCCAATGGCCAAGATGGCTGCCAGCCTGCGGCAACGCAGCCGAAGACACACCGAGCGGACGGGGTTCTGGGGCTCGCTCAACGAACAATGCAGCCAGCCAAGACACAGCCAGAAGAGAGAGCGATGGGTTGATCCGTCCCGACGAAAGCTCCAGGGGGGAGTCTCGCTCAACAGGAAAGGCAGACTTGCAATATCAAGATGTTGGGGCCTGTTGGGAGCTTCCGGGTCCATGGAAGAACTGCTCCTGTGATCCTACTGGATAGGTAATTTCCAGAGCGGCTGTGATGCTGCTGGATAAGTAATTTCAAGAGCGGCTAGACAACGCGCCAGTTCTGGGAGCAGGCCTCGAAGGACAGGGGAAGCTGTCGACTTTGGAGCGGTTGTGAAGTTTAAATTTGAAAAGCGCAAAGGCGATGTGAAGTGTTTGTGGAGTTGAATCTAAAAAACGTAAAGGCAATGTGACTTTGGAGCGATTGTGAAGTTTGAATTTAAAAACGTAAAGGAAACTGTTGGAAATAATGTGGTAGAATTGTTGCTAAATTCTACAAGAGAGAAAAAGACAGAGAGAGAGAAAGATCTAAACAGAAAGAGAGACCGACGCGCCATTGCCGCGATGCACAATACGAGCACACACAAGAGCTCTTGAACATTGCCCGATCAGGAAAGCACCATCCACCCAGGGAAGTCACGACTACGAGCGAAGTCACGGGGCGATCGACAAGAGAGCGATCAAAGACAAAACTCTGCGGAGCAAAGTAATGTGTCGATTTTTGCTTCTACTCTTACCACTGCATTTTTCACTCTCCTCCACAATGCCCAACCTAGACCGATGCAAAAGCGCAGCCCTCGGCGGCATCCGCCACCATTTTGGCACGGATGCTGCCATGATGGGTGAGTGCGTCGTACGTCGTACGGAGTAATACAGAGGATTATTACCCCACAGCCCACAGCCCATAGGTTGTGGCGTTTTGATTTGGGTACGCAATGACAAAAACTTTTGTGGCTGGGCGGCGCGGGGCTTGCGATAGATAAGATTGGCGGGCAAAGGAGATCTTTTTTTACAGGTTAGCCTCGAGCACCTTGCAGGGCTGCCGCCGTCGGCCAGGGTGCAGACGCCGTCGGCGAGGTCGTGTCTGCCAACCAAATGCTTGGCAATGTCGAATTTCGAAAGTCAAATGGAATGCAGAAACACATACAAAAAAAGGGAACGGTGCATTTTCTGGCAGCAGTCTTTATTTTAGGCTGCGAGGACTGTGCAAACAGTCTGCGCAAAAGGAAATCCAGCCGTCCTTTCTGAGCGAGTTCATTGGGCCACAGAGGAGGTGAGCAGAAAAGTGCCTCGAAGGAAAGTGGTTTCGATCTGGCCTCAATCTGGCCTCGATCCGGCCTCAATCTGGCCTCGATCTGGCCTCGATCTGGCCTTAATCTGGCCTCGATCACATGGCGAGAATTTTCGACGGGGTTGCCCGGTTTGCGCGCCGGCATGGCCTCCGGCGGCCGGCAGCGTTGCGGGCGGTGCCCGGGCCGGCGCTGGCGCTGATCAGCTTGCTGGTGTGCGTCAACCTGGCGGTGTGGGCGGTGGTGGGCGTGGTGCTGCGGTTCTATCCGCGGCTGACGGGGTCGGCGGTGCTGTCGTACACGCTGGGGCTGCGGCACGCGCTGGACGCCGACCACATCAGCGCGATCGACCTGATGACGCGGCGGCTGATTGCGGCGGGCCAGCGGCCCGTGGCCGTGGGCACCTTCTTCAGCCTCGGCCACTCGACCATTGTCGTCATCACCTGCATCGTGGTGGCGGCCACGTCGGGCGCGCTGCGCGACCGCTTCTCGGACTTTCAGCGCGTCGGCAACATCATCGGCACCAGCGTGTCGGCCGCCGTGCTGCTGATTCTGTGCGCCGGCAATGCCTGGGTGCTCTGGCGGCTAGTGCGTGCCCTGCGGGCTGAGCTGCAGGCACAGCATCAGGTGGAGGACGGGGAACAGGAAAGGCAGCAGCAGCAGCAGCAACAGCAACAGCAGCAGCAGCACAACCGGCCCAGCACCGTCGTCGAGGGCGAAGGCGAAGGCGAAAACCCGACGGGCTGTCAGGCGCTGAGATCCAGCCAGAGCCCGATCTTGAACCCGGACCCGAACCAGGGCATGCCGGCTGGCGGGCAGGACGCCGACGAGGTCGCCACGCACGACATCGAAGCAGCCGAGGCGGCACACGGCGCCCAGACACATCCCGTGGCCGTTGCCACGCAGCCCACATCGCCGACACACCATCTCCGGCTGGAGGGCGGCGGCTTCCTGGTTCGCGTGTTCCGCCGGCTCTTTGTGCTGGTGGACCGGCCGTGGAAAATGTACCCGCTGGGCGTGCTGTTCGGCCTCGGCTTCGACACCAGTTCCGAGGTGGCGCTGCTGGGCATTGCCAGCATCCAGGGCGCCCAAGGCACAAGCATCTGGCTGATTCTCATATTTCCAGCCTTGTTTACGGGTGGGTTTTGTTTTCGAGCTTGCTCCTGGTTTCCCCCGTCTCTATGCCTCTTTCTGTTCTTTCTGTGTGCGTCTGTCTTTGCTCCACGACCCCTGCTCACACCCACAGCCGGCATGTGCCTGGTCGACACGACGGATGGCGCCCTTATGATGGCGCTCTACACATCCAAGGCCTTTTCGCGCGACACCATTGCCATACTGTACTACTCGGCCGTGCTGACGGGCATTACCATTGTGGTCTCGGCCTTTATCGGCGTCATCCAGGTCTTGACCCTGGTCGACAACACAGCCCACCCGACCGGCCGCTTCTGGGACGGCGTCGGCGCCATCGGCGACAACTTTGAGATCATCGGAGGCAGCATCTGCGGCCTCTTCATCCTGGTCGGCGTCGGCTCCGTGCTGGTGTACCGGCCGTGGCGCCGACACCTGGATCGGCGACGCACCGCGCTCTCGGCCGCCGGTCCAGCAGACCCGAGCGGCCTCTGAGCGGAACGGGAGTCGAATGCGACGGGAAACTACTACTCAAAAGTGTTCCGGCGGGAGGGGAAGGTGACGACTGCGTCCTAGTGCCGAGGCGTCAGGATCACCTTGGACGCAAGGGAAGGCATGACAGAGTGGAGGAAGAGGACAGGCAGAGAACTGCGAAGATGACGACACGGCATCAAAGCACAACTAGGAGCACACCTGTCGAGAGTGGCAAAACGAGAGACGAGAGGGGAGAGCAGCGCAGGAGAAAAAGACAAAAATAAGGCGAAACAAGCTCGCTGTATGATAGAGCACACTCTCGAGCCACTCCAAGACATTTCGTCTCTCATGGCCCTGTGCATTGTATACGGGATGAGGCTCTGGCTAACGCAGTCTGATGGCCAGATACCAGCTCGGAGGCAGCCGCATTGGAACTGCCAGGTAGGCAAGACCAGCCAAGGCTGAGAGGCGACTGGTCTTGAAATTTTGAATCTTTGTACATGTATTTCACCTGGTCACAGCACTACTGCATGTATCCATATTTCAGACCTAGTCACAGCACCACTGTTGCAGTGGCTGTCTGGAGTTCGCCACGATGGCTGAGCAATGCTCTCACATGGCCCCAGCCCTCGAGGCAACCCTGAAGTGGAATGGGTGGTGGGCCATGGGCAGGGGGCTGGCTGCGGAAGTGGCGGGGAAACGGTATGGTCAGACAGTCAGACTGCCACAATACGAATGCATTGATGCACTACATGTTAGTCTGCTGCATGTTGCCTGCTGCCTGTTGCCTGCTGCCTGCTGCCTGTTTCCCTGTTTCCCTGTTTTTTGCTGTTGCAAATGTATAAACGAATGGCAAAACCTATGAAAGACGGAGCTGCCAGCTCTCGGGGAAGGAGGACAGCAGAAGAGTTGCCAGCCCGTCCGAGAGCCAAAGAGGTAGAAACAGACAGCCGCCAAAGAGGAGACCAAAAAAAATGAGCCGGTCAGGAACCGAGATTTTGCGTTGACACTAAAAACACCGCATGGCAAAATGATGTTTCTTACAAAAGTATTACTCAATTGTAGAGCTGAACATACTCTGCAGAACAAAAAGGCAAACCTGTTTGCGCTTGGCATATTACTCCGTACTCCGTATTACGAGTACGTCCTTTGACCAGCCATTGGTCTGTCCTCTTCTGGATATCTGTCGTTATCTTTTTGGGTGGTTTTATCTGGTCCATTCCGAAGCAACAAAGCGACTAAAACCACTCCGCACTTGCCAGTAGTTCTCTCAGCTCTGATAGGGTCGAGACAACTACCCGTGAACGGCCTAAAATATACTACAGGAGACATTGGAGAGTCGCCTGTGGCCTTCTTTGTCGTACTGTACTTCTCCGTACTCAAAAGGTATTTACGGCGTATTAGTCCACTGGTCCACTTGCCCCACAGGCCACACACAATCACAGAGAGAACGTCGTACCGTCGCGCTACGCACGGAGGCACACTACTTTTAGTGGCCTGTAATAAATATTGCAGCGGCAGAGCCGCGTTGATACCCGGATGGCTTCTAACAAAACTTTTGACCCTCCCTGCCAGCTGATCCTCTTTAGCTTCAACATAACAACCCAGTGATGGCGTGCCAGCCAATGCTTGCAGCAGGTCGTCTGCACGTCGCCCTATTTTTTTGCAGTCACCTGCATTGTGAATGGCTTTTTTGTTCTATTGTCCATGGGGGTCTTGCGGGTTTTTTTTTTTTTTTTTTTTTTTTTTTTTCTTTTCTTTTTGGGGTCTGCTTTTCGCTTGTCTTGCCTTGGGCTCGCTGCAGTCACAGCGGGGTTTGCTGGCCAGACATGAATGGACAGGACCCTGTCGAGCCTCTCCATAGGCCGCCTCGAATCCACTGCGAGAGAGGAGAACAGCTTTTAGATTGATCTCTCTTTCTCTCGTCCTTTGCTGCCGTTTGCCTTTTGTGTCTCGGCGTCCAGCCAAGGCCAAGGATCGAGTCTGGAAAATGGTGTATTTCAAAAAAGTCTGATTCTCGTCCTTCCTGTTGTATCTCCCTTTCATCTCTCGCCACACAAGAAGGATTGCCTCGCTTTTCTTCTCTTTGACAATGTCCCACTGCCAATCACTCACGCTCTCTCGGCGTCCTTCTCCGGACACTGTTGCCTTTGTATTATCGCAAAAGGTTCCTGGCTGGCCCGGCCAAGCCTCGTCCGTGCAATTTAGCCCACTGCCTAACGCAGTGGCGCCACACCTCCGGCCGGCACTTGTGCAGTGCTACCAGTAACTCCGCGATAGGCCGTCCATAAGCCAAAGCTGACTCCTCCGAACGAATTACTCACTGTATCACAAGGCCAGCCGCAGCATCCCGTGTATTACAGAGCAGTCATCGCGTTCAGCATGCAGCCTAGCCTCTCTCTTTTTTTTTTTTTTGCCCGCATATGGAGTAGCGCTGCCTCACTGGCTTCCAGGACCACGCTGCAGAAGGCCGCTAACAAAGAGGCTAAGCCGGACTCGTTGGAAGCACAAGGCCTGGTGTCTGCTTGCTAGTTTCTTATCCCGACCCGTTGCAGTCCCTCTTCAACGGCTGTGAGTTTTTGTTATTTCTAAGGCGACACACGGACAAGAAGGGGGGAAGGGGGGGGGGGGGGGTGCAGGAGTCTGAAATGGGGTGTAATGGAATATTTTCGTTATTTTCCGAATGTCTGTCATCTCTTAGTTCCTCTTTTCTAATATGTCTTCGTTGCTTTCCTCTTGTCGTTGTGTGACTGAATTGTCTGTCGTCTCTTTGTTCTTCTTTCTGTTCTTTCTCTCTCGCTTTTCTCTCTTTGACTCGTTAGCTCTCTTCTCTGAACTCCTATTTTCCTTTCTTTTCTGTCTTCGACGGCCAGTTTGGTGGTCTTGTTAGTTTTGTTTTTCATACTCCCCGTGGTCTCTGATCTATCATCAGTCACCCCTCTGGCCGCTTCTTCCTCTTCATGATTGTCTTTTAGTTGGCTTGCTCTCGCATATTTGTCTTTTTGCTGGCACGTTCTCGCATCTGCATTTCGTTTCGTCTCCGTCGTCTGTCTGTTTGGTCGTCGTAGCAGCTGTACGCTTTTTCTTTTTCTTGCATTGACTTCCCACCTCCCGCCAGCCCTCCGTAAATCGGGTCCTTGATAAAGCTCTCGGGCCTCACAAAACTGCGCTCCTCGCCCATGTATGGCCACGGCCAGATGGCGTCGCCCTACTACAGCTCGTCTTCGGACTCCGAGTCCGGGTCTGGCACTGACGATGCCCGCGCCGACCTCCGGCACCGCCGGCAGCGGCATGGCCACTCCCACCACAAGCACCACAAGCACCACCACCACCACAAGCACCGGCACCACCGGCCCGGCTCCGACCACGACCGCGGCCACGCTCGCCCTGGCTCGCCGCCGCCGGCGGCTGCGTCTGCGAAAACAACCGCCACCACAGACAAGAAAAAGTCCAAGAAGCGGCTGCCGCCGCAGCAGACCATCGATGTGCTGTGGGAGAAGTTCTCGGCCAAGCGCTTCAGCAAGGCCATGAATGTGCTGCCGTTTGAGCCGGTGGCGCCGTCGCCGCTGTCGAGCCGCGCCAACGAGCTGCTGAGCACGAGCTACGAGCGCGCCGTCGACGAGTGCCGCCGCAAGGTGCGCAAGATCATCCAGGAATGCCGCCGCGTCAACATGCGCTACCGCGATCCGGGATGGGACATTGTAAGTTTGTTTGTGTTCTCACTTCGCTCGTTTGTGTGTCCTCGCTTGCTCGTTTCTTGTGTCTTCGCTTCGCTCGTTTGTTGTGTCCTCGCTTCGCTCGTTTCTTGTGTCCTTGCTTGCTCGTTTGTCTTTCCTCGCTTGCTCGTTTGTCTGTCCTCGCTTCGCTCGTGTGGTCATATGTTGCTTCTTCCTCCTCGCTTGCCCGTCCTTCTTCGTCCTCGTCTGAAATTTGCTATTCCTGTTTTCGTATAAGCTCGTTTTCTTGTTTGTTTTCTTTTTGTCCCTCGCTCACCCTCCAGGACTGGGACCTCAAGATGGGCAAAGGCCACTGTCTCAATGGCCTGGGCCGCTCCCGCTTCGACGTCTCCAACAGGATCACCCTAGGCGCCACTGTGCCCAAGGCCGTCAAGCGCGTGCACGAGATCTTTGAGAAGCCTACGTTTATGAAAAACATCAGCGGCAGCGACGTCAAGCAGGGCGGCCTCGGCGACTGCTGGTTTGTTTCGTGCGTCAGCGGCCTGGCCAACGTGCCGGGTGGCCTGGAGCGGACCTGTGTTGAGTGTGATCCGAGTAGGTTTTTTCTCTCTCTCTCTCCCTCTTTTTTTTTTTTTTTTTTTTTTTCCTCTTTTTTCAGCTTGGCCTGGTTTGCTTTCTTCTTCTCTTTTGGCTTTTCCCTCTTTACGCTTAAACCCTCCTCATTCTTGGCCTTTATTTGTTCCTTCCTTTTGCTTATATTTCGCATTGCTGTGTTTTGATTATGCTCGCTCTACTCCTTCCCTTTTTTTGCTCTTTCCTTGTTTTGTTCTTCCTTTTTTCTCTTCCTTCCTTTTTTGCTCTTCTTCCCTTTTTTGTTCTTCCTTCCTTGCTCTCGCTCTTCATTCCTTTCTTTCGCTCTACTCCTTCCCTTGTGTTCCTTCCCTTTTTGCTCGCTCCTCAAGTTCTCTCAAATTCGTCTTGAGCCGTACCCCTTCTAGCCCAGTTTCCCTTGTTATCTCTCACTTTTATACCTTTCTTCACTTCTTGTCCTCCTCTCGTTTCGTTCCTCTCTGCTGACCGACAGAAATCGGCATATATGGATTTGTGTTCTTCAGAGGTGAGTTGCCCAACATGGACCCCAACGATGCCTACAGAAACCTGCCTTTGCGGCTCATCGCTCACATGTCACAGACGGCGAGTGGATCTACTCCATCATCGACGACAAGCTGTATCTCAAGTCGCCGAACTGGGACAATCCCAGCTTTCAGCGCAACCTGCTGCAGCAGATTGATCGCGAAGACGTCGAGCGCGTCTACCGCAAAACCTACCAGACCGGCTCCAAGGCGCTGTATTTTGCCCAGAACAAGGACCAGAACGAGACCTGGCTGCCGCTGGTCGAAAAGGCCTATGCCAAGGCCCACGGCGACTACGACAGCCTCACCGGCGGCTGGACCGGCGAGGGCCTCGAAGACCTGACCGGCGGCGTCACCACGGAGCTGCTCATGTCCGACATCTTCGACACCGACAGCTTCTGGGAGAACGAGATCAGCCGCGTCAACGAGGAGTTTCTCTTTGGCTGCACGACGGGGCTGCTGGACGGCGGCTACGGCGACCGCGACGGCATCACCGAGGGCCATGCCTACAACATTGTCGAGGCCCGTACGTTGAAGAACGGCACGCGACTGCTGAAGTTGAGGTGAGTCAAGAGAGGAGAGGGTAGAGGAAAAGGCTGAATAAAAAAGGGGGGGGGCAAAAAAAAGAAGAAGAAAAAGAAGAAAAAGAAAAAGGAGAAAAGGAAAACAAAGGTGAATCATTTCCCTTTGCACACAGCCCCACTGACTGTACAGAAACCCGTGGGGCAAAGTCAAGGCCGGCACATGGGAGGGCGCATGGTCGGACGGGTCCAAGGAGTGGACGACCGCCGTGCAGGAAGAGCTGGGCCACACGTTTGGCAGCGACTCGGTCTTCTGGATCTCGTACGAGGACTTTCTCACCAAATACCAGCACATTGACCGCACGCGGCTGTTCCGCGACCCGGAGTGGCGCTGCTGCCAGCGCTGGATCGGCGTGGACGTGCCGTGGAAGACGTCGTACAACGAAAAGTTCCTCATCAAGCTGACGCGGGCGTCGCCGCTCGTGCTGGTGCTGTCGCAGCTGGACACGCGCTACTTCCAGGGCCTGGACGGCCAGTATGCCTTCCGCCTGCAGTTCCGCCTGCACGAGCAGGGCCGGCCGGGAGCCGAGGACTACATTGTGCGCTCGCACGGCAACTATCTGATGACGCGCTCGGTCAGCGTCGAGCTGCCCAGCCTGGACCCGGGCAACTACTCGGTGTTTTTGTCCGTGGTGGCCGAGCGCGAGTCCACAGCCCTCAGCGTCGAAGACGTGGTCAAGCGCGAGCTCAAGCTCCGGGTGGAAAACGAAAAGCTGGCCCAGGTCGGCCAGGCCTACGACCTTGCCCACAGCAAGGCCGCCGCTCACATGCAGGAGGTGGCCAAGATGCGCAAACGGGCCGACTGGCAAAAGGCCTCTACCGAGCGCAAGAAAGAGCGCCGCAAGTGCTGGGCCAAGCAGCACCTGCTCAAGGACATCAAGAAACGCCAGCAGGCCAAGAACGATGCGAAGCATAAGCGGCGGGAGGAGGCGGCGGCTGCGGCTGCGGCAGCGGAGGCGGCAGCGGAGGCGGCAGCGGAGGCGGCGGCGGAGGCGGCAGCGAAGCCAGCGGACGAAGAGGCTGTGAACAGCAAAGATGGCAAGGAAGAGAAGGATAATAAAGACGAGAAGAACGATAATGACAAGGAGGATAAGACAGACGAGAAGGCTAAAAACGAGGAAAAGGGAAAGGAAAAGGAAAAGGACGAAAAGGACAAAAAGGATAAGACGGACAAGACGGACAAGACGGACGACAATTCCAAGAAAGGGAAAGCACCGACAACCAAAGACAAAGCCGTGCAGACTGGCGAACCTGACGACGACGCCACGTCCCAGTCGTCCGGATTTAGCACGCCCCAGATCACTCCGCTCGACTCGCCCAAGAACGAGATGGTTGCCGAGCCAGCCGAAGCCGGCGAGCCAGTGCCTGTGCCTATGTTGGGAGGGGCTCCAGAAATTAAGAATGGTGAGGGCAATAATGACGAGGACAAGAAAGACACGGGCAACGACAAGGACAAGAACGACGGTAAGGACAAGGCAGATACGGGAGACGACAAGGACAGCAACGACGGTAAGGACAAGGCAGATACGGGCAGCGGCCAGGATAAAAACGACGATAAGGACAAGAAAGAGGCTGGGAAAGAAAAGGAACACGACATAAAGACCGACAAAGGAAAGGAGGGAGACGAAGACAGGACGGATGGGAAGGATAAGAAGGACGAAAAGGACAAGTCCGAAGAGGCCAACAAGGACGAAAAGGACGAAAAGACTGAACAGACTGAACAGACTGAACAGACTGAACAGACTGAACAGACTGAAAAGGACCAAGAATCCAAAAGCGAAGCCAAGGCTCCGGCCCCCATCGACGACTCATCCGACAGCCCGATCGAGGACTGGGATGAGTATTACTCCAGCGACGACCTGTCGACCAGGGCCACACGTGCGGCCGCGCCGGCAGCGACTGCACTGGCGGCAAAGGACGACGACGACAGCGAGGAGGAAAAAGCGCCGGTGCCGTGGAACGCCATTTGCGTGGTGGGCATTCGGGTGTACTCGCACGACGAAAACCTGGAGTTGCGGGTCGTCATGGAGGGCGGTCAGCTGTCGGAGGACGGCATGGGCGAGAAGGGCGAGCAGGATCTGGACAATGCGCAGGCCAACGCCGGCGGGCAGCGGGTGAAGGAGGTGAAGGAGGTGAAGGAGGAGGAGAAAGAGAAACGCAGTGAGACGGGCAAAGATGGGGACAAAGCTGAAAAGGGTGCGAAAGAAAGGGACGAAGACGAGGTCAAGAGGACAAGAAAGGATGCGAAAGAAGAGAAGGACAAGAAGGACGAGAAGGACGAGAAGGATGAGAAGAACGAGAAAGTCGAGAACGAGAAGGACGGCGAAAAGGCAAAGGACGGCAATCCGAAAGAAGGCAAAGACACCGAAGCAGAAGCCAAGGAGACGCAACAGTCGGACAAGAACGACGGACTGGCATCGTACCAGACCATTGTGCAGAAGGGTGACGAAGAATACCGCAAGGCATCGGCGCCGGTGGAAGCGAAAGAGGAAGTCAAGGGCGGCGCCTCGAAGGACTCGAAGGGGGTCAAAGACGACGATGCCAAGGACGACGGTGCCAAAGACGAGGGTGCCAAAGACGAGGATGCCAAAGATGAAGATGGCAATGCTGAAGATGCCAATGCCAAAGATGGCAATGCTGAAGATGCCAATGCCAAAGATGGCAATGCTGAAGATGCCATTGCCAAAGATGCCGATGCCAAGGACAAAGACAATGAAAAAGAAGCACAAAACGACGGAGCAGAGTCCGGGCTTGCTGACGAATCAGCCAGCAAGAAGTAATGTAAGGTGGAAAAGGTCGACAGCGGTGCCCGTTGCTGACGGGGCAGGTTTGAGGATGCTTATTTGAGTTGTACGGAGACGGCGACGATTGCACGAGACCAGGATAAGGTGTATCAAGTGGCGCAGGTGGTGGTTGAGAGCTGTGAGTGGCATTTACAATGTGTGATGTTTTGGAAAATGAGCGTTGCATTCATTGGTTTCGAGCGGTGTTGCGTCTAACTTTGTGGGAGTCTCTGCCATTCGATGTTACAGATGTGAGGTATTCGGACAAGTCGTCTAGCCAGTAGGGCCGTCCGCCGTTGAGAGTGCTTACAGCCAGATGACCAACTCTGGAAGAAGGCATAACGAGATTGAACACACACCAGCACCTCTGAGTATAGAAACTCTGAAAGAAGAATACAGCCAGTTCTGGAAGAAGAATACAAAACGAGATTGAATATCAAGCTTAACACCCTCACACACCAGCACCTCTGAGTATAGAATGCCAAATCCAATCAAATCACAAGTGACGCTCGCCCCTCGTGTCTAATTTTGTTTATTTTATCTCTCTGTCTTTTTCAAATATAATACGGCTTCGTCAAACAATATAACCCAATCAGGAAAAAGGTCGACTAAAATTGCCGAAATCTGGGGAATCCAGGGCCGCGGACGAAACGAGCACTTTATTTAATTTCTCGCTTTTTTTTTTGTCCTTCAGCCGGAACAGCAGTGAGAGCCCACTTTGGCACAACCGGCAAATGTGACTGACGTGCTCACGGTCTGACGCAGCGGCATGTTCATTATGGAGGAACGTGTGTCCAGGTAGGGAGCAATGAGGCCCGACATTAAAGATGTTTTTTTGTCGGGGTTTGCCACTTTGTTGACAGTTGTGAGATCCAGTGTCCGACGGTCAGAGATACTCGTCGATTCAGACAGCACGTCACTCAGCACGCCCACTTGTCGACTCAGACGCTGTCAGAGATTTCCACGACGCCCACTTCCAAGGCCTCACGTCCGACATCCCGACCTTCAGAGACATCAGTCCAGTCACCACCACTGCAGACCTCACACCCATCCACGACATCCCGACCTTCAGAGACATATCAGTCGAGTCACCAAAGACCTCATTCCAGTCCACACCACCCACGACCATGCATCTCCCCACACTGCTGGGCATCCTGGCCGGCGCGGCGGCGACGACGGCAACGCTGCGCATCGCGAGCGCGCTGGCGGTGGTGGAGTACACGCCGGAGCTGCTGGCGATCCAGCTGGCGGCGAACGGCAGCAGCGGCGGCGGAGCAGCGGGGGCGGTGGCGACGATCAGCAACGGCGGGGTGGCCAACATTGTGACGGACACGTCGATCGACCTGGCGGCGAACGCGGAGACGCAGGCGCTGCGGCAGTTTGCATCGCACAAGAACCTGCGGGTGATCTACACGGTGGCGGAGGTGGCGTACCGGCTGGCGGTGCGGGTGCCGGCGGGCAGCAGCGCGGCGGCGGTGACGCTGGCGGGGCTCAAGGGCAAGCGGATCGGCACGATGCCGGGCACGTCGGCGGCGTATTTTGTGGAGCGGCTGCTGCAGCAGGTGGGCGGCCTCGCGCCGGCCGACTACACGGTCGTCAGCGGCAGCACGTGCAACGGCCCGCCGTGCGGCGCCGGCACGCTGCCGTACATGCTGGCGCAGGGCACGATCGACGCCGCCGGCATGTGGGAGCCGACGATGCAGCTGGTGCTCGACGCCGCCGCCGCCGCCGGCGTCCAGACCGCCGTCTTCCAGAACGCCTCCGTCTACAGCGAGATCTTCAATCTGCACAGCACCGCCGACAAGCTGGCCAACCCGACGACGCGCGCCGCCATCGTCGCCTTTCTGCGCGACCTCGACCGCGCCGAGGCCCAGTTCCGCGACGCCGGCAAATCGCCCCAGTCCGCCGCCAGCGCCGCCATCTTCAGCCTCGTCGCCAACAACGTCCAGGGCCTGCGCGGCAACGCCTCGCTCGTGCGCGCCATCTGGCCCGTCCACAACTGGGTCGGCGACCTGCAGCCGGCCCGCATGCTCGACGTGCTCGCCGCCGAGGACGCCTGGGTCGCCCGGACGGACCGCCGGACCGCCATGGGCCGCGATGCGCTGGCGACCCTGATCGATGCGAGCGTGCTGGCCGATGCGAGGAAGGGGGGGTGAAGAGGGAGTGGAGGTGTGAGTGGAGGTGGGATGAGGTGGGATAACAGTGTAGAGTTGGATGACGGTGGGAGGTGGGATGGTGGGAGGTGGGATGGTAGGAGGTGGGATGGTGGGAGGTGAGATGACGTGGATGGTGAAGGGTTGAGCATTGTGCTGTCGAGCTCTGGCTGTCAGTGTACCTGTTAAACAAGTATTGTAGTAACGGGGCCACGCTTAGTGTAATGTGTAGAGATTGTACCCCGTATAGAGTACTCCGTACTCGTACAAGCATTTGCATTGGCGAACTTGATTACTAAGCCACGTAGTTGATAACCGTCGCCAAGCTAGCCAGACAAAAAAATTAAACATCGAGTTTTCACATCAGAATGCCATGGCCCACGACAGCAAGGGCCACGACAGCATGGGCCACGACATGGTTGAAGACGCAAAAGCCGCAGGCCCTGCTGCAGACACGACTGCGTCTGGTGCTGTCGAGCCAGCAGACAGCCGCACACCACAGCCGCCCAGCAAGCGAGACAGGTGTGTTTCTGTTTCTGTTTCTGCTTCTGTTTCTGCTTCTGTTTCTTCTGCTTCTGTTCTGCTTCTGTTCTGCTTCTGTTCTGCTTCTGTTCTGCTTCTGTTCTGCTTCTGTTCTGCTTCTGTTCTGCTTCTGTTCTGCTTCTGTTCTGCTTCTGTTCTGCTCCTGTTTCTGTTTCCATCTCTTCTCCCCACTAATTGCAAAGTGAGCAGCCAGGCAAAGGTCTGGTCTAGAAGCAAAAAGGCGCGCCAGGCCTGGAACAAGGACCAGCGGCCGCAGAAGCGGCGGCGGTTTGAGCCCTCGGCCGGCGGCCGGCGCGGGCTGGACGGCGGCAACGACGGCGACGGCGACGGCAACGGCGACGGCAACGGCGACAAGGCCAGGGCGGACCGGCCGTCCCACATGCGCATTCCCTTTAGCGCCGAGGAGATTGCGGCAGAGGCGCGGCGGCCCAAGCGCAAGGTGGCCGTGCTGATCGGCTATGCCGGCACGGGCTACCGGGGCATGCAGATCAACCACGACGAGAAGACGATCGAGGGCGATCTGTTTGCGGCGCTGGTGGCGGCCGGCGCCATTGCCAAGGCCAACGCCGACGACCCGAAGAAGTCGAGCCTGGTGCGCTGCGCCCGCACGGACAAGGGCGTCCACGCGGCCGGGAACGTGGTCTCGCTGAAGCTGATTGTGGGGGAGGAGGCCACTGGAGACGAGGCAGGGGCAGGCAGTGCAGGCCAGACAGGCCAGACAGGCCAGACAGGCCAGACAGAGGTAGCCAGTGCTGTCAAGGCAGGCCAGACAGAGGCAGCCAGTGCAGTCAAAGCAGAGGCAGCCAGTGCAGTCAAGGCAGAGGCAGACAGTACAGTCACTGCAGACATTGCAGACCAGGCAGGTCAAGCAGACAGCACTGCAACCACTGCCACCACTGCCACTGCAACTGCCAGCCCAACTGCTACCTCTTCCGCTGCTCCCCTCCCCCTCCAGGCTACCGTTGACCGCATCAACGCCCACCTGCCCGAGCAGATCCGCGTCTGGGGCATCCTGCGCACCATCAACAGCTTCAGCTGCTACCAGGCCTGCGACTCGCGCTGGTACGAGTACCTGCTGCCCAGCTACGCCCTGCTGCCGCCCCACCCGGACAGCTACCTGGGCCGCGAGATGCTGGCCTGGGCCGCCCGCGCCGACGAGGCCGCCGAGCCCGGCGAGCCCGGCGAGGCCGCCCCGGGCACCACCTCCACGCTCGACGCCATGCGTGCCCGCCTCGACGACGTGCGCGACTTCTGGCCCGACGTCGAGCGCCGCGTCGTCCAGCCCCTGCTCGCCGCCCTCGACCCGGACGTGCGCCGCAGCGTCGTGGCCCAGCTGCACTCGACCGACGATGCGCGCCCGCGGCGTCTCGATGACTTGGAGGTGGTGGGCGGTGAGGATGGTCACGGGACCACAGAGCTGCAAGCGTCCGCACAGGCAAATCACGAGACCGTCACAGCCGCAGAGCACGCAGATCACGAGACCGCTGCCGCAAACGGTCACCAAATGTCCACCCCCACCAAAACCCAGGTCGACCAGGCCCTGCGCGAGATCAAGACGGCCTACGTGGCGGCCAAGCGGCGCTACCGCGTGACGCCGGCGCGGCTGGCCCGGCTGCAGGCGGCGCTGTCGCAGTTCGCCGGCACGCACGACTTCCACAACTACACCGTGCAAAAGTCGTTTGGCGACGCCTCGGCCAAGCGCCACATCAAGTCGTTTATCGTGGCCGGCGACGGCAGCGACGGCAGCGACGCCCCCCCGCACCCCATCCACGGCGACTGCGAGTGGCTGTCGCTGCGCGTGCAC
Source organism: Raffaelea deltoideospora (assembly GCA_019925385.1). Taxonomy (NCBI): domain Eukaryota; kingdom Fungi; phylum Ascomycota; class Sordariomycetes; order Ophiostomatales; family Ophiostomataceae; genus Raffaelea; species Raffaelea deltoideospora. The sequence goes on along the minus strand of JADHKP010000024.1, from coordinate 319,779 downwards.
GGCCAGAGCTTCATGATGCACCAGATCCGCAAAATGGTCGCCATGGCCGTCATGGTTGTCCGCTGCGGCGCCGACCCGGCCACCACCATCGCCCGCAGCTACGGCCCCCGCCGCATCAGCATCCCGCGCGCCCCCGGCTTTGCCCTGCTGCTCGAGCGGCCCGTCTTCGACAGCTACAACCTGCGCCTGACCCAGCAGCCCCAGTCGCGCGACCGCCCGCCCATCGACTTTCGGCCCTACGAGCCGCAGATGCGCGCCTTCAAAGACCGCCACATCTACGCCCGCATCTGGGACGTCGAGGCCTCTCAGAATGTGTAAGCGGCTTTTGTCTGCGTGACTTGTTTTGTCTACTTTGTTCCTGCCTGATTTGTCACTGTCTGCCTTTGTCTGCTTGTCTTCTGTCTGATTGGTCTGCTAACCTCTGGCTACCCAGCTTCCACGCCTTCTTCCACCAGCTGGACAACTTCCGCACAAACTACTATTTCTGGGCCCTCCCGGGCGCCTACGAGGCCGCCTACGAGCGCTTCGGCCACAGCGAGCGCGGCGCCGCCGTGCTGCCGGGCGAGATCGACGAAGACGACGAAGATCCGGAAGGAGGCGATGGGTGATGGTGGGTGGTGGGCGGTGGTGGTAGGTGGTCGGCGTCTCTGTCTTGTTGGCTGATGGGTTTGCGCATTGTGTTATTGTGTACGATATCCGCACCTCGAGTCTCACTCTGACCACTGCACAAAGCCGTGGTACTCAAATTGCTTCCATGTTGTTTTGTTTAACCCTCTGGTCCCAGATCCGTAGCCACATGATGAATTTCAGTCCTCCAAACTCCAGTCCTCCAGCCGTAGCCCAATGGACGAAACACCAACAGCTCGCAAACTCTCTCGTATTCGTCAGGGTGCTGGTACTGCAGGTTCTCCTGCTGCTGCTCCTGACAAAGAGGGCGCTGGCACTGCTCCAGTCTGTGCTCCTCCAGTCTGTGCTCCTCCAGTCTGTGCTGCTGTTGTTGCTCCAGTTTGTCCTCCTTGTGCTGCCTGTTCAGCCTGTGCCGCTCCACCTCCTGCTGCGCTCCCTGACGTTGCGCTTGCTGCCACCCCCGTCGCCGTCCCTGCTGCCCCGCCACCTCCTGCTGCCACCCCTGCTCCCGTGCCCCCCTCCAGCGGCTCGTACGTTCCAAAATCCCCCATCAGCGCCTGGCGCTGCTGCAGCCTCAGCGCGTCCAGCCGCGCCGCCACCGGCTCCACCGCAGCGCGGATGCGCGACTCCGCCTCGGCATCGCCCTCGCCCGGCCGCCGCAGCGGGCCAATCACCCAGAGCTCGCGGATGCGCCGCGTCAGGCTCAGCAGGTCCTCGGCCGTCTGCAGCAGGCCCTGCGCCTCCGTCTCCATGCGCAGCCGGTTGGCCGCCGCCTCGCCCACCGTCGACCGGTTGGACACGCGCTCCGTCGCCGCCAGCACGACCGCCCGGAAGTGCTGCAGCATCGCCGCAATCAGCTTGGCTTCGTGGTCTGTCGAGGTCAGCCGGCGAGCTTGGCGCTCCGAGGAGGGGACATCTCACACAAAACCTATACCCACCCAGCAAATTCGTCGGCTCGCCCGACTGGCCCTGGCTGGGATCCATGGCTGCGTGCGATGCAACAGCGCTCGTTCCCTTGTGGTGTCGTTGTTCTTGTCTGAAAGGTCCAAGAAGGTGTGCGCTGTGGGGTAATTAATAGTACCGCGATACAGTCACGTGGAATCCGTACCCATAATGGTCATGTGACTTTATATTTGACTTGTCTCCTTTCCTGTATCCTCTCGGCACTCGCATCTTAAAGTACAACTCTCTTTATATCCACATGTCTTATGTGTTTGTTTCTTTAGCACGGCTCTCGCCGGCACTGCTTGCTTATTCAAAACGATTCGCATACGTTTTGTGCCGGCTAAGGTATCCATGTTGTGTCCCAGGCGTGTTCTCTGGCAGGTGTCTAACCAAACCCATTGACAAATATTTCAGTTCTTGTTCTCTGGCAGGCTGTTCTATATATTTCAGCTTTCTGTTCTCTGACAGGCCGTTACATTCAATCAAACCCATGGGCCAGACCTCTTGCCACCCCTGCTCATAAACCCGTCCTAGCTTCTCCAGCCGGCTCGCCTGAGCTCGCTTTGGCAAAGAAGAATGTGCGTCTTTTTCTTGGCTGGGCCTTTGCCAGCTTTCCCGTAGCTGAGCCGCTGTCTGTTTTCTCGTTTTCCTCTTCCTGCTGGTCCTTGTGTTTGTCGTTTTGCCTCTCCTTCGGTTTCTCCTTTCGCTCCTTTTGCCGCCCTTGCTCTTTTTGTCTCTCCAGCTTCTCCCTATCCTCCCTCTCCTTTTGCTTCCGCTGCACCAGCGCCTCCAGCGCATCCACGGCCTCGGCCGGCCCATTGTGCTTGGCAAAGTCGTCCCGGATGCGTGCTGCCGCCGCTCGATAGCGGTTGGCGTCCTTTGAGGAGCCATCGCCATCGCCATCGCCATCCACAATCTTCAGCACGGCTGCCCGCACAGCCTCGACGCTGGGCGTGCTCGTGCCCAGGTCGATGCCGGCGCCGGACCAGGCCACACGGCTGCTGACGTCGGCCTTGTCCTCGGACCGGCCGGCGCACACCAGCGGCACGCCGCAGCTGAGGGCGGCCAGCACGCCGTTGTAGCCGGCGTTGGTCACCATGACGCCGACGTGCGGCAGCAGCTGCAGGTGGGGCACAAACGGTGCCGTGCGCACATTGGGAGGGCGTTTGATGGGCGGCGTGGCGGCAGTTGCAGTAGTAGCCTCGGCAGTGGTCGCCGTGGCGGCAGGGTCAGCAGGGGCAGTAGGGGCAGTAGGGGCAGCAGAGCCAACAGGGTCAGCAGGGGCGGCAGGGTCAGCCGGGGCAGCAGAGCCAGCAGAGCCAGCAGGGCCAGCAGAGCCAGCACCCCCCTCAAACATGGCCTCCACGTTTTTGCCTGTCACCACAACCAAGAGATCGTCCCGGTCCGCCAGCGCCAGCACCGTTGGCTTGACCAGCATCTCCGTGTCGGTGGCAATGGTGCCCTGGGTCAGGTGGACGACGCGCTCGCGAGGGTGGGCAAGCATTTCGTCCCACCAGGGGGGCAGATCGGCGTTCTTGTCGGTGTTTGCGCCACTGTTTTCTCCGTTGCCATTGGCGTTGTTGTTGTCATTGTTGTCGTTGTTGCTGTTGTTTGCACCAGTTCCATTGGCGTCCGTGTTGTTGTTCCCGCTGGCCGCGTGGTCCTCGCCGCCGCTCTGGGCACCCTTGTTGCCCGCCTCCTCCCCTCCCAGCCAGGCCGGCAACAGCGGCCCGACAAAGACGACCTGGGGCGGCATGTGCTTGCGCGGAAACTCAAAGGCCGGCGTCGTCTGCTGGATGTGCAGATCGGGCGAGCGCACGTCGTCGGCAAAGCTGCGCCAGCGGCCGCGCGGCGGCAGGCCCAGGCGGCGGCGCTGCGCATTGAGCGAGCGCGAGAGGCCCGACAGGAAAAACACAATGCCGAGCCACTGCTGCAGCGCCGTGTCCAGGCGCTGCCACGCCGTCGCCGGCGGCAGCTTGCCGGTGCCCCACAGCGGCATGTCGGGCGCAATCGTCACCAGCGGGTTGATGCCCAGCGTGGCGTACGGCAGACCCGTCAGGTCGTGCAGGCAGCGCGCGCCGTAGGTGCAGAACTCGACGACCAAGACGTCGGCATCGAAGGGGGTTGTGCTGCTGGCGTTTCCGTGGCTGTCTTGTTCGTCACCTTGTTTGCCGTCGGCCGGATTGTCTTTTCTATCCTCGCCTTGGCCCTCGCCTTTGCCGTCGGCCTGGCTCTGTTCTCCGTTCTCGCCCTTGCCTTCCTCTTTTCCCTCGCCCTGGCCCCGCAACACTCTCTGGTAGTCGGCCACCTGTGCGGGAATGCGGCTGAGAAAGAGCCAGTGCATGTAGGCCCGCACCTTGGCCAGCGTGACCTTGCCCTCGATGCGGTGCTTGCTGTCGTCGATGATGGCCTCGGGCGACATGGCCACAAAGCGCGCCCCCGTCGCCCGCACCTTGGCCTCCATGGCCGGGCCCGTCATCCACACCACCTCGTGGCCGCGCCGCACCAGCTCGACGACGACGGGTTGGGTCGGGTTGAAATGGCCCACGTAGGGGAAAGTCGACACGAGGACCTTCATGGGGGACGTGAGACAAGGACAGAAAAGGACAGGCAGTACAGTGAAGAGCAGACAGAGCAGACAGAGTAGGACAGGCAGGACAGCAGGACAGGGCAGAGCAGACAGAGAAAAGCAGACAGAGAAGAGCAGACAGAAAAAGCAGACAGAGTAGACAAAGCAGAAGAGCAGATGGAAAAAGAGCAGAGAGAGTAGACCGAGAAGACAGGGCAAACAAAGCAAACAGAGCAAATAGCAGAAAGAACAGATAGAGCCGACAGAACAGACAGAGCACACAGAGCATACAGAGCACACTAAACAGTCAGAACAGACCAGAGAGAGCAAACAGAGCAAAAGCAGAAAGAACAGACAAGACAGACAGAGCAAACAGAGCAAAAAGGACAGAACCAAAGCAAACCCCCAAAAAACCCCAAATCTAAAAGCTGTGGACGGCAAAAGCGGCCTCTATCAGGGACCCGCAGCAAACCGACGTGAAAAGTAAAATGAAGAGACAACAATGACCCAAATGTCTGGTTGCATAAAACAAGGGGCGGGCGGCATAAGCTGACGGCATAAAGCGCTTTGACGGCCAGCTCCCAATGAGGTGGGAATTTGGAAGAAGTGAGGGTGGGGATGACGGGAAGAGATGGAGAGGGAGCAAAATGGGAGAAGAAAGAGAATGGAAGAAAGTGAGAGAAATGGGAGAAAGAGAAGAAACGGGAAAAAAGGAAGGAATCAAAAAAAGAAATCGACAAAAATAGAAGGAATCGACAGAAACGAATTCAACAATGGAAAGAACGAACAGAAGGGGAAGCAGCAAAGAAAGAGCAAAGGCTGTGTGTGCACGGCTGACTCAACATAAAAAGACCATTGCAGTAGGCAAGAAAATATTATTATTCCGTCTTACTGTTCCCTCCTCGATCAATCTGACAGGAGTGATAATACGACGTATTACGACGTGCTTATTCTCGACATCCTTATTGTCGATGTGCTTATTGTCAACGTGCTTATTGCCCGCCTGCCTCCCGGTGTAAAAGCGTGCCCGACCGTCAGTGCTCTCTTTGCTCATCAGATCTCAGACAAGGAGTCCGAGGTTCAGAGCGCTGACCTCTTGCTGGACGACAGACTCAAAAGACAGCAAAAAAAGGGCTCAAAGACAGAGAAAAGGACTGGAAAAGAAAAAGAGAAAAAAAAAGAAGACACAACTGGCTACCAGAGGTTCCGGCAAGAAACATCCTGCCTCAACCGATAAGGGCCAGCTCTGACTCTCTCCCTCTCTCTCTCTCTCCTCGGCTGTCTCTTCGCTTTCTCGTCCCCTCCTGTTGGTTGTCTCTCGAGAGTCGTCGTAGCGCAAGGCTGCGAATGTGTCTCATCATTCGATCGTCTTGGCAACACTCGACCGCTGGAATTACGAGTACAGGGTTTGGGTGGAGTTTTGGGTGGAGTTTGAAGTTTAAAAGTGTCTTTCCCCCCCTTCTCTTCTCTCTCCGCCTCCTCTCTTATCGTCGGCTTCCCTCACACCTTCTTCGTCGTCTGCACCAGCCGCTTCTTCACCTTCTTCGGCATCTTGGCCTGCCGCTTCTGCCGCTTCTCCTCCTTGACAGCCTGCTTGTGGGCCCGCTTGGCGTCCTTGTCCTCGAAGCGCTTTCCGCGCGGCGGCGGCGCCGGCTGCTGGTCATCGCCGTCGCCGTCGCCGTCGCGGCCGTCCAGCGACACGCCGCTGCCGCTGGAGTCCGAGTCCGAGTCGTCGCTGTCGTCGTCGTCGTCGTCGTCGTCGTCGTCGCTGTTGTTGCTGTTGTCGTCGTCCGCGCTGTGTGCCAGCAGGTTTCGGTACAGACGCACCTTGCTGCCGTCGCCGGCCTCCGGGTCGTTGTCCTTGGCCGGCACGCCGCGCAGAGCCATGTCGGCGTCGTAGGCATGCTGCAGCGACGTCGGGATGTACTCGTTGCGAAAGGCCTCGTTGTCGGCATTGTCGGCTTCCAGCAGAGCGTCCTCGGTCGTCGTCTCGCCGGCTGCTGCCCGCTCCGCTGCCCGCATCTCGGCCACGGCGGCAGCCAGGCCCGCCAGAGAGTCGTCGCTGCCTCCCCGACGCGCCGCCGCCGCCACAGCTGCAGCCACAGCTGCAGCCACAGGATCACCACCACTGCCGCCGCCGCCCGTCACAAAGGCAAACACGGAGCGGTCGCGCAGCGTGTCGACGCCCTTTCGCCGGAAAAACGCGCCAATGTTGCGAATGTCGGCGCGCAGAAAGTCGTACGTCTGCGGGTGGTCGTGGCCCACGCTCTGCGACACGTCGATGATGTACAGCGTGCCGTCGTCGTACAGGATGTTGTACTCGCTCAGGTCTGCGTGCACCAGCCGGCACTCCTGGTAGAGCCGCCGCACCAGCCCCAGCAGCTGCACGTAGAGCGCCTGCCACTGTCGCGCAATGCTGGCGTTTCGCCTCTCTTCTTTTTGGTCCTCGCTCCGCTCGCTTTTCTCCTTTTTCTCCTCGCTCCGCTCGCTTTTCTCCTTTTTCTCCTCGCTCCGCTCGCTTTTGTCCTCGCTGCGCTCGTTTCTGTCCCCCCCCTCGTCCGTCTCGTCGCTGCCGTCCAGCTCGACGTCGCGCAGCCGCGGATAGGCCAGGCCGCGCCCGTTGCCCAGAAAGCTCATCAGCAGCACGTTGGCCTTGAGCTGCAGCGGCCGCGGGCTGGGAATGCCGGCCCGCTGCAGCCGCTGCAGGTTGCGGAACTCCTTCTCTGCCCACTTCTTGACCATCTTGCGGTGGTTGCCCTTGTGCTCGCCCGTGCGGAACCGGTGCTCGCCCACAATGTAGCGCTCGCGGTCCACAAAGCTGAGAATCGAAGTCTTGTAGACCTTGACTGCCCGGTATACCACCCGGTCCGAGCTGCCGTCCTCGCCACCGCCGCCGCTGCCGCCCCGCAGCACCGCCGCATACACGTTGGCCTCCTTGCCCGTGCTGATGACGCCCTGCATCTCGCTGATGAGGCCCTTGTTGATCATCTGCAGCAAAATCATCTCCGTCCGCGGATCCAGCACCTGGTCGCGCGTCGCCCGGTCCGACTTGTCGCGGCGCTGGCCACCGCCGCCGCCGCCGCCGTGGCCCATGCCCGTGCCGCCGTCGTCAATGTGCACGCTCGCCATGTTGTTGGCAAGCACCGTGGTGCCGTCGTCTGTGAAATCCATCTTGCCGTTCAGACGTTGACTGAGCATCGGCTTTGCAGGTTTTTTTTGGCTTTTTTTGGGCAGAAAAAGGTGGACTTTGAGCCCCGCTAAGCGGCAAAAAAAAAGTGTCCTCACCGCCTTTGGGAGTGGTGGACTAACGGCTAACGGCGTCATTATCAGAGGGGCCAACTAGATAAACCATCAAAAGCAAGAGACTGCAAGCCTTCAACAGGATGGGCAACGCGTCTACCCAAAATAACAGTAATGCTTCTGAAGCACTCTGATCACTGTGGCATGTTGGCACGGCAGCAGTTTCGTAAGTAGTGCACCCAAACACAGAGCCAATCACCGCGTCAAGCACAGCAAATTCGCATTATTCTCCCAGTAAAAGGTACAGCAAGCTTTTTTCCCATCCAGCAAACTCGGCCCCTCACACGTCTACCCGACACAGTTGGCCGTCGTCGCGCTCCGCCCAGCGCTCGCTGCCGACGCAGGGCGTGCACCAGAAGACGTCGGTCGGGTCGATGGAGCGCTTGATCTGCAGCAGCCGCGCGTAGTTGTCGCCCCAAAAGGTTGTTTGCCAGTTGGGCTCGAACTTGGAGGCCTGTTTGTGTTAGTTTTGTTTAGAGTCTTGGTTGTCTGTGGTTATCTCTCTCTCGTGTTGTCTCTGTTAAGACAATCTCTCTCTCTCTCTCTCTCTCTCTCTCTCTCTCTCTCGTGTTGTTCGTCGTTTAGACCGTGCTTCTCTCTCTCTCTCTCCCCCTCCCTTCCACTCTCCCCCTCACTCACCTCGTTCATGTATGCACCCGTATTAGGAGCCAGGTCGCGCATGGCCGACGAGAAAAAACCGGTCAGCAACTTTGCCCGCTCTAGGTAGGTGACATTGCCATGGGGATAATCGAGGCTCGCAGCTGTTTGTCAGCAAAGATGTGCCAAAAAGAAAAAAAAATAAAAGAAAAATAAAACCGTTAAAAAAATTCGTCATAACATAACCTTCAAACTTACTCGAGTGCACATAGGCCTGGCGCCAGGCCGGCAGGATGGCGTTGCCGCCGCCGCGCGGGCGGGCGGCGTGCACGGCGGGCCCGGAGACGATGTAGACGGTGGCCTGGCCGGCGGCAGAGAACTTGGCCAGCGCGATCTCGAGCGAGGGCAGGTCGGCCGTCAGGGCGGCGCGGTCGAGCAGGCGCGAGCTCATGAGGTTTGCGTGGCCGGTGGGCGAGGGGTCGTAGTTGTCGGCATACCAGGCCTGGAAGCTGGGGTAGCGCGTGGTGTTGAACTGGCCAAAGATGGCCGAGTGGCCCCAGGTGGCGTTGACGTGGCGGAAGATGCGCTGGATGTTGGCCACGAGCGTCGCGTTGGCCGCCGCATACGAGCTGACGTTGGCCGCCGGAAACGTCACGTTGGCGCCGTCGTTGGAGTGGCCGGCCGGCACGCCGCCGGGCATCACCGGCACCAGCAGCTTGCCAATCATGCCCTTGATGTACGAGTCGCTGCCGTCGATAAAGTTGCGCACCGTGTTGAACACAATCGGATAGCCCGAGATGCCGACGTCGGCAAGCCCCGGAAACTGCGACACCACATACGCCAGCGCCTCAAAGGCCTTGGTGTTGTTGGCCCCGGTGCCGATCCAGAACGTCATCGCCGCCACCTCGGGGCTCGGGATGATCTTCATCGTCACCGACGTGAGCACGCCAAACGTCGAGCCGCCGCCCTATCAATGTCAGTAGGTGTCAGTGGAGAAAGCCTGGCCTCTTCTGTCTCTCCTTGTCTTCTTGTCTGGGTGCCACTGGGGAGCAAGACAGAAAGCTCTTCTCTCAGGGTGTCACTAGGGAACAAGGTCTGGGCGTTTTCTCTCCCTCCCTCCTCGCTCTCCCTCCCCCACTCACCCCTCGCATCGCCCAGAACAGATCCTGGTTCTGGCACTCGTTGGCCGTCACAATCTCGCCCTGCGGCGTCACCACCTCCATTTCCAGCACCTGGTCCGTGGACAGCCCAAACTGCGGCGCCAATATGCTGTGCCCGGCGCCCGTAATGAAGCCACCCAGCGCCACCGTGCGCCCGTTGCCGCCAATGACCGTGTGGTTGATCTTTTCGGTGGCGGCATAGGCCTCGAGCATCTGCGTGCCGGCCAGGGCGGTCAGGGCGGCGCCGGGAATCGTAATGTTTCTGCTGCTGCTGTTGCCGCAGTTTGGCTGGAACGACGTCGGGTGCAGCTGGATGCCCTTCATGTAGTGTACCCAAATCGACAGCGAGTACGGCCCGACCGACCGGCCCACGTAGTCGTGGCCGCTGTTTTTGACAATGAGCCGAACATTGTTGTTGCGGGCTGTCGTGTCAGCGTTGATGTTCAAGTTCCCTTGTTGCTCTCTCCCTCTTTCTGTCCCTATCCGTCTCCGTCCCTCTCCCTCTCTCTCTCTCTCTCTCTCTCTCTCTCTCTCTCTCTCTCTCTCTCTCTCTCTCTCTCTCTCTCTCTCCCTCTCCCCCTCTCCCTCTCCCTCCCCCTCCCCCTCTCTCTCTCCCTCTCTCTTACCAAAGTCAATGCCTGCCTTCACGTGCTGCGCCGTCGTCGCATTGATCACATAGACCGGGTAGCCCTGGCCACTGCACGGCAGCGTCGGGTCCGGCAGACAGCTGTCGTTGGTCCAGGTGTCCCACTCCACCGACACCGGATCGGCCGCGTGGAAGAACTCGTCTTTCCACTTGTCCTGGAGCGCCTTGCAGGCTTCGCTTGTCGTGTTTGTCGCCGTCTCCGCCGCCGAGTGGCACGCTTGCCCTGGCGGCACTGCTCGGATCAGCCGCCCGTCCACGCTGCTGTTGAGAGCGGCCCAAGTCGCAGCCGTCGGCCAGCCGCTGCCTCCCGGCACGGCGCGACACTCCGGCGTCGTCTGGTTGCCGGCTCTGCGCGTCCGCAACAGCCGAGGAAAGACGGAAGCTCCAGCATCTTCTACCGTGGCCCCAGCAGCGGCCACCACTGCTGTGCCTGCCAACGGCGCAGCCAGCAGGACAGCTAGAAACAGTCGCATGGCTGCTAGTTCGTCTTGCTCGCCAAAAACAAACAAACAAACAAACAAACAAAAGATATGCTGTCCTTTGCCAAGAGTTAAAAGTGATTTGATTGGGAAAATATTGCGCAGAACAAGATTTCTAGGGCGGGCGGTGAAATATCCTGTCTCTGTACCTTTTGCTGTTCCCCTTGTCTTGCTGCAATGGAGGAGAAAAAGGGGGGGGTTGATTCCCCCCCTATTTTCTTTTTTTTTTTTTTTTCTTCCTTATTACTTTCACTTATCTTTTTTTTCTTTGCTCTTGTTTCCGTTTATTTGCTTCATTCTGTCCTTTACAATTTTCACCCCTATCCAAAGTCGTTCAACATCGTATGGTTCTGGGATTTGGGCCCTTCGGTCCGCAATCAGAGGCCGTTGAGCAGTGGAAAACCGGATGGCGCAACCAAAAGGGTTCCAGAAGCAATATAGCGCGGAGACAATCTCTGCTCTGATTGTTAAAGAGCCTTAAGCTGTTAGCTGTATTATAGATTTATAAGATCGACCCTTTAGGCGAGAAAGGTACGGTCTGGAGTACGCGGGAAGAGAAGAAGGACAAAAAGAGGGGAGAGAAGTGGGACAGTGAAGAGAAAGGGCAATGGAGGTGAGGAGAGGGGAGATATCAACCAGGTGGAGGAAACAAATAAATCAAACGAGGGGGTTTGAAAATGCAGAAAAAATAAAAAATAGAAAAATAAAAAATAAATCCCGTACAAAGAACCTTCGACCCTTTGAAACATCCATACACCTAGACTCACCTGCAGTGGACATTCACAAACTTGCCCCCTTTCAGCGCCGCTTTCGGCCAGAGTCCTTTGAGCAGACATAATGCCAATGGCGGCTCTTCTTCCGAGCTCTAAATTTAGATTTAGCATGCTGCGCATACGGCTAGAACATGCCGTCTGGCAGTGGACCCCTAATACCGTTTTCCCATTGCCAAGTGGACGCATCGCATGATATGAACACGGATGGAACGTACCTGCATCTTGGGCAGATTCGCAGCGGTGCTGGCCGCCGCCAGCCGGATAATAGGCGAGAAAGAGAGCTGTGGTGGCAACTGGGCCAGCCGTTGCCAGATAGCCGAGGCCAGACTCAGCCAGGAGCTTTGTCCGGAGAAAAGATGAGTATTTGGCTGTTTATTTTTTTGTGTTTTTTGCCAGGTCGCCCAGCTTCGTTTTTTTGCTGAAAAATATGCGGCTGGCATCTCATGACGGCAGGGGTTCATGTCGTGGAGCGATTTCCCTTCGTCTGGTAAGTCTCGTATGGTAAGACTCGTCTGATCAACGCTCTTTCGTGGTCACAAACCTTTGTTGTCTTGGTCTCATCGGTCTCTTGGCATCTCGTCCCCTTTTTGAACTTTATCTCTGCCCATCTTGTATTCGTTGCTCTCGCCCTCTCTCAGCCAACAGCACACAGTCATGGCACGGCCCAGAGCGCTGCTCCTGCGCTTGCTGCTGGCAGTGCCGTGGGTTGCAGCGACGGCCGCGGCGGCGCGCACAGCGGCCACAAAGCCGGCAGTGGCCGCCGTGGACCGGCCCCGGGCGCACGGGGCGCTGCTGCAAAGGCGGGGCGAGCGGCCGGGCGGCAACGACACGCAGTTTCTGCCGCCGCCGAGCCAGGATGCGTGGTATGCGCCGCCGTCCGGGTGGGAGCAGACGAAGCCGGGTACGGTGCTGCGGACGCGGGCGCACGCGTACCCGACGATCAACATCCGCAACTGCAACGACACGTTCCAGGTGCTGTACCGGACGAGCGACAGCCACGACGCGGCGTCGTGGTCGGTGGCGACGGTGTTTGTGCCGCGGCGGCCGGCGAACTGCTCGGCGGCGGCGCCGGAGGCGTGTCCGCACGCGCTGGTGGTGTATGCGGTGCCGTCAGACAGCGTGGACCCGGACGCGGCGCCGAGCTTCCTGCTGCAGTCGCGCGAGCCGTACGGCGAGATCCGCGACATGCTGGCGCGCGGCTGGTGGGTGCTGGTGCCCGACTTTGAGGGCCCGCAGGCCAGCTTCTGCGCCGGCGTGCAGGCCGGCCACGCCACGCTGGACGCCGCGCGCGCGGTGCTGCAGGTGGCCGGCCGCTTCGGCCTGCAGATGGACCGCGTCAAGCTGGGCATGTGGGGCTACAGCGGCGGCGCGCACGCCACCGGCTTTGCCGCCGAGCTGGCCGCCACGTATGCGCCCGAGCTGACCATCGACGCCGCCATCGTCGGCGGCGCGTCGCCCAACCTGACGACGGTCGACGAGCGCATGAACCAGCGCGACACCGCCGGCCTCGTCGTCGCCAGCATCATCGGCGTCACCATGCAGCAGCCCGAGGCCCGCCGCTTTCTCGTCAGCCGCCTGCGCACCTCCGGCCCCTACAACGCCACCGGCTTCTTCGCCGCCACCAACATGACCGGCAGCGACGCCCTCGACGCCTTCTCCGGCCAGAACGTCTTTGACTATTTCGTCAACGGCCGCGACGACGTCTGGAGCCCCGTCATGCAGGCCGTCATCGACCAGGACGCCGTCATGGGCCGCCACGGCGTCCCCCGCATGCCCGCCTTCTACTACAAGGCCGTCCACGACGAAATGAGCCCCGTCGCCGAGACCGAGGACATCGTCGCCCGCTTCTGCCAGCAGGGCGCCAACATCCTCTTCCACCGCAACGACCTCGGCGGCCACAACGACGAGCTCTGGAGCGGCCGGCCCCGCGCCATGGAGTTCCTCGCCGCAAAACTCGACGGCCGCGGCAACATCTCCATCCCCGCCTCCGGCTGCCAAACCGTCAACGTCTCCGTGCCCCTCGACCCCCTCTACCTGCTGCCCGACTGGTGGTGGACCGAAGGCCCGGGCCTGGGTCTGGGACCTCAGAGCTAGGGGGGAGCTTGACCTTGGACAAGCCTTCTGGCGTGGACCTTTCTTTGACATGAGTTTCTGTTAGACGGCGATTTTGTTGATGACGATGAAGAGCTGGATGGCAAAAAGAAAAGGTCAGAAAAGATAGAGAAAGGAGAGGAAGATAGAATAAAAGCGAAATCAGTCTCTCGATGCCTTTCACATCAAAAGATGCTGAACTCGACCTTAAACACACACACACACACACGCACACGTACCACACATAAACTTACGAGACTCAGTTTTGATAATTAAATGGCTTGTAAGGTCTTTGTGCCAAATTAAAAAAGAAAGGGAGAACTATGTGAAGGAGTGTTTGTTTCTTCGAGTTTCTTAAGTCAGACACAAACGTGATCCTTCCCGAGTTGGTCGTGACTACCCCAACATCCTCTGTCCAATGCCACGCTCCTGCCTTCCCGTTTGTTTTCATCTTCTTCCGTCTACAGAATACTCCAGCCAGGTAATAGACGGCGGTTATTTAAAGCATTTTCGCCCAGCGGTAACAGTGTCTCTGAGAGTGAGAAATTATTTTAGCACAGACTGACTCTTGGATTTGCAGCATGCACTCTCAGCCTTTGTTTTTCAGAGGAAAAGGACGACCACGATTCTGGCGCGAATAGAGTACGTCCACCGTATTGTAAAGCTCTAGATACATTGGCCAATCAGACCCGCACAATAATTACTTTCATTAATAAGCCACGCCAAGCATTAAGTCGGCAGAAAACGGCCACCGCCTTTTTTTTTCCATTTTGTGGGGACTACTTTTTTTTTCTGGCTTTTCTTTGCAGTATGGACCGTCTCTTATCGACTGCATCTTGGAATACAAAAACGAAGAAGAAAGAAAAAAACACAGTCGCTCTTAACAGCTGCGCACCACCTCGATAGCAATGGCGTCTGACGAGGTTATCTGGGGCATTATTGACAAGCAGTTTTGCTCGTACAAACTAAAGTGCGTTGTCTCAGTTCTGCGATCGCACAAAACTGTCGTTTTGGGGGGATGCTGAGATGCTAATGACGGGTTTTTTTTTTCCAGGGCCCCAAGCGGACAAAGTTTTTGTCACAACGAGTACAGTACGTCGGACACGCCGTATATGAATTTCTACCAAGCCGGTTTTGGAGTATATGCTAACTGCAGTACAGATGTCACGGGCCTCTGTTCGCGGCAGTCATGTCCGCTGGCCAACTCGAGATATGCCACAGTTCGAGCCAACCCTGAGAGTGAGTCTTTTTTTGTTTGTTTGTTTTGTTTGTCTGTTTGCTTCTTTTCCTGTGCGGTAGCACATGGCCGAGTTGCCCAGTGCATAGAACAGAGAATATACAGAGAGATATACAGAGATATACAGAGATATACAGAGATATACAGAGATATACAGAGATATACAGAGATATACAGAGATATACAGAGATATACACAGAGATATACAGAGAGCTAACATGGAACCCCCAAAGACGGCCGCCTGTATCTGTACATGAAGACGGTCGAGCGGGCCCACCTGCCGTCGAAGCTGTGGGAGCGGATTCGGCTGTCGGCCAACTACGCCGAGGCTCTGCAGCAGATCGACACGCGGCTGATGCACTGGCCCAAGTTTGCCATCCACAAGTGCAAGCAGCGGCTGACGCGGCTGACGCAGGTGGCCATCCGCATGCGGCGCCTGGCCCGCGAAGACGAGCGGCTGGGCGAGCGGCTGGTGGCGAAGCGCGCGCCCAAGGTGCGCCACCGCGAGAAGACGCGCGAGCGCAAGGCCGAGGCGGCCGCCCAGCTGGAGCGCACCATTGAGCGCAGCCTGCTGCAGCGCCTGCGCTCTGGCACCTACGGCCACGAGCCGCTCAACGTCAGCGAGACCATCTGGAAGAAGGTGCTGGCCGCCATGGAGCGCGAGGGCGGCGCCGTGCGCGACAAAGACATGGACCGCGGCATCGAGGCCGACAAGGAGGCCATGGCTGCCGCCGGCGAGCTGGACGACGACGAGGATGAGTACGAGGACGAGGAGGCGGAAGAGGAAGAGGAGGAAACCGAGAAAACCAAGGACCGCGCCGCTGCACGCAAACAGTCGCTCAAGCACAGGAGCCGCGACGGCGACAGCAGCGACGACGATGGCGACAACAGCCATGCTGCCGCTGCCGACGCCGCCGACGACGATCTCACGGGCGACGTCGAGTATGTCAGCGACTTTGACGAGAGCGAGGACGAGCTGGGCGACATTGAGGACTGGCTGGGCGACGACGACGACGATGACGAGGAAGAGGACGACGACGAGGACGACGAGGACGACGACAGCGATGGCGGCGGTGGCTCTGCAAAGAACAAGAAACGCAAGCGTGGCAAGGTCACCCGCATCAAGCGGCCCGCGAAGTCGCTCTCCAAGGACAAGAAGAAACTGAAGATGACCATTGAGTACGACACGCCGAGACCGTCTCTAAGAGCGCTCCGCTCGTGAGAGGGTTTTGTGAAGGAGTGGTGCTCTGTGAAGTCGATGAAAATGGTGAAGGAGTGGCTCTCTGTGAAGTGATGAAAAGTTTAGAGGTTTTTCTTTTTTTTTGTTTTTTTTTTTTTTTTATGTTAATTCTCATTTTTAATTGCTGTCTCTCATTTAGCTGGTAGAGAACAGAAAGGGAAATTTTGGAGACAGGTTCATGCTGATATGTATTTTCCGGTTTACAACCGTTTTTTTTTCTTAACAAATACGCTTTGTCTTCTAGCTGTGTCCTTGCGTGTATAGAAATGTTTGTTTTGTTCTTCGTAAATTGGCCATCTCACACAGTTGGAGAACAACGCTCTGGCAGACAAGACGAGAGAGAGCTGGGAAACAAAGGTCTGATTGTGTTGTCTCTTTTCCAAGCTTCCACCGTCTTTCCCTCTGTAGTACTTGTATCAGTATGCAAATAAGCTGCCAAGCCACATGAGAGGTCAATCTCCTCGTAAAAAGCTTAAACCGATTCGCCTGATCATCATAGTTGTATGTTTCATTAGGAGCAAAACTGCCGTATTATATGCTATCATCAAAGAGACACGAGGAGATGAACGAGAAATACCACAGTTTTTCAATGCAGGAGCTACAAAAAGAAAGAGTAAACAGCACCAGGTCACGTTATTTAAATTTACAGAGCGTCGGCAAGCACCACTGCGAGGCTTAATATAATACTTGGAAAAAAATCCACGTTCTTCACACAAGATTCTTAAGATGATAACTACGAAGCAACACACAAAAAGACCAAGACGTCGTGACCGAGTGTAATCGTATTCATTCAAAAACAGCACACCCTTTAAAAACAATATCAATAATATATGACCCAGGCACTTTTGTCTGTTTTCTCTGCCCACGGTGTAAAAACCAATCAATACTAGCAAATATACAAATTCCTAAAACACCTCATTTGCGTTTCCCTGAAAAAAAAAGATAAAAGAGGCCGTTTATGTGTACTGAGCGCCGATCCTAGACAAAAAAAGAGAAGAAGAAGAAAAAAAAACGTAAAAATGGACGAAGAGAGATCAGCAGAAAGAGGAAAAAAAAAAGAAAAAAAAAGATAAGATCGGAAAACCAAAGCTGTTTGAAAAAAACTGCTCCGCTCCCTTATCGTATACGCAGGGTCGCCCATTGTTATTCTTGTAAAAGTAGAACAAAGTAGAACAAAACAAACCCCAAAAGAGATAAAAAAAAACGCACATACGTTATGCAGCTCATTCCCAAAACAGAAAAAGAGAAAAAATCACAAAACGCGTCAAGGTAAAACGCCATGTTCCCATCCATTGGCCGCCAATGCCGAAAATTTGAAATTAAAAAAAATTTTGCTAACCATGAGAATAAAGCAAAAAAGGGCAAAACGTAGGGAGTTGAGAGACCAGCTGGTGCGGGCTGGTTCAAGCGAAGTGGTTCGCATCCACAGGCGAGGCCGTCAAACAATAAAAAGGCCACCGAGCCTCTTGAACAACAACTAGCCCTTAATAGCCGTTGCAGAGTGGGAATCCGAACCGCCAAATGGGAAGCGGTCATTCATGTGAAAGGGGAAATCCGTCGTGGCCAGCGAGGAAAAGGCGTCGACCAGAGACGCAGGCGACGCCGATCGGCTGCTGCTGCTCGTCGAGCTGCCCTGGCTGTGGGAGTGCAGTGGCTGCCGCGGCGGCGGCGACTGCCGGTCTGGCGAAGCTGGAGGCGATGTAGCCGCCTGGTCCGTCGCTATCGCCGTCATCGTCGTCACCGTCGGCATTGTCGTTGTTGCGCCCGTCCGGGGCATGGCGCTTGGTTGAAGGAAGGCAGAGCCACCATTGCCAACGGCGCCCGTCATGTGGTCATGCAACGACAAGGAACTGTTCATGGGGCTTGCGTCAGGGGTGAGGGCAGCCGATAGTGCAGGGCCCAGCTGCTGCTGCTGCTGCTGTTGCGGCTTGTTCCTGAGCACAGGCGTGCTTCCGCTGAAGCCGCCGCCGCTCAGGCCGTCGATCTGTCCAATGTGCAGGGTTCCACCGACGGCGTCTTTGCTTTGGTTGATGGATGATTGGTTTGGCACATACTAATGAACAACGAGGAAAAAAGTTAGTTAGTTTGAAATTCCCTTGGTTGCTTGCGCGGCCGTGGTGTGGTTGTGAAGGGGCAGAGGCGGAAAAGAAGGCGGTGATGAAGTCTGGTCGAGTGACCCAGGCGAAGTACGTACGAAGCAGTATTTTTGGACGATTTCGTCATACGACTTGGACGCAATGCCGCCAGGGCCATACAGGGCTCCGGAACCGGCCAAGATGGCGCGAGAGTCGCGGTCCAGCGACGCCAACGGCCATGCCACCGGCGTCGACTCTCGCGAGGTGGTGCCGACAGGCGAAGAAGAGGCATTCGCGGCAAAAGCGGCGCTCGACGTCGCGGCAGCGGCGGCAGAAGAAGAAGAAGAAGGCGATGGGGCGCTTGGCGAAAAACTGCGCCCCGACTTCATATAGAGCGCATCGCGGCTGGGTTTCTGGCCGCCGTTGCTGGCGCTGCTCTTGCGATTGCCATTGCCTGCGCCGGCATTTTTGCTGTCATTGCCGCCCATCAGTCCATCCTTGGCGGCCTGCATGGCAGCGCTCAAGGACGCCTGGAAGTCGTAGCGGTTTGCAAAAGCTTGGCCGCTGGGTGGTGTCAGACGGCTAGCCAGGTTGTCCGTAGGCAGGCTGGAGGTCGACTGCGATGCCTTAAGGCGCAGCGCAGGCACCGACTCACCCAGGTAATCGTGCAGCGACTGATCCAGCAGACTGCCGCCGCCGCTGCTGCTATCGCCAAAGTCGTCCAAGGACGCCGGCATGGAGACGGGCCTGCGCACGTTGGTCTTGGGGTTTGGCCGGCGGCTGCTGCGCGGCAGCGCGCCGTTGGCGCCGGCATCCAGCAGGCCCGCCTTGCCGTTGACCGGCAACATCTTCTTGCGGAAGTCGATTTGGAAGTTGCTGCCGCCGTTGTTGTCCCAGTATTCTTGTCCGTTGACGTTGTAGCGGACGCAGAAAAAGAGCGTCTTGGTCTCGAGGTTCGCCAGGTCGGACAGCTTGATCGTAAAGGTGAACCGGTCATGGCCCTCGGGCGCCACGCGCGGCAGAATCTCCGCCGAGTATTCGGCAGCCACCTCGGACGTCGTCTTCCAATAGTCCAAGGTGAAGCGGCAGACAACGGATTTGGCAAAGGCCTTGTTCAGGACGGCCACAGACCCATGCAGAGACTTCTGGTCCGCCGACAGCCACACACGCTCCAAGCGCACGGGCAGGGCTCGGCGGGCCGGCGTGTCGACGGGAAACTTGGTCAGGATGATTTCCCATTCGTGGGGCAGCCGGCGCTGCTGCTGTTGCCAAGCCGGTCTCTGCGCATCGCCGCCGCTGCTGCCGTAGCCAGACGTGCTGAAGGGGTACTCGGACTCGCTGTCATACATGTCCACGGGCGAAGAACCAGCGCTGACGGCCAGCGGCCGGTCGACCTGCAGAAAGTGGCGCACGTGCTCCAGGTGCGAATCGAAATGCACAACTTTGGAAAAGGTGGGCGTGCCGGGCATGCTGGACGGCCGGCGGCGGGCTCCCAGACGAAGAGCCGGGCGGACGAGCTCGCCCGACTTCTTGCGCACCATCTGCGGCTTCGGCTCCAGCTCCAAATCGTCGTCCTCGTCCGAGCCCGCCAGCGAATTTATGCTCGGCTCCGTGGCAGACCGGACGTGGGACACGCGTCTGCCGCCCGCCCCGCTGCTGTTGCTGTTGCTGCTGCTGCTCTGGCTGCCGCTGCGGCTGCGAGAACCGCGGCTGGTGGCTCGGAGCCGGTCGAGAGAGCTGGTGCTGAAGCTGCTGTGAATCATGAGGTCGCGCGGTGGCAAAGGCCCTGCCGACGGGGTGTTGTCGGACGCCTCGCTCGGAGACTGCTCTCGGCGCTGTGGCAGTTGGCTGATGGCTTCGTGCAGCTGCTTCAGCTCGGCCAGGTTCTCAATCTGCCGCCCCCGCACCTCGGTGGTGCCATCTTCCTCGTCGTCGTCGTCGCTGATGCTGGAAGGCGACTCGGGCGGAGAAAAAACGGCGCCGCTCGGCATGATCTGGCGGTCGCCAGTCACGGGCGGAGGAGACTGGCGGACGCTGCTGTTGTTCAAACACTCATCGTGGTGAACAGACGCACCGAACACCATGCCCTCCAAGTCCCCAGACGTGGCGGCCTGCGGCGTCGGCTGGCTGCTCGCAGACGGCAACGCTGCCACCGCTGAGGGTGTCCGCCGATGCCTCGTCAAATACGACGTAGAGCGAGGGAGAGGTTGGCTTTGCGGAGGGGGAGCGATGTCGCGGGTCGCAGGTTTGGCGACATTGAATGACGACCGGCGGCTGACTTCTGTCGGTGACGAGGAGGCGGACGAGGAAGGGGAGCGATGTGAAGGAGGCGTGTAAGGCATTCCCAACACCTGGGTCGCCCGAGATAGAAACTGTTCGAAGCTAAAGAGAAAGAAAGAGAGAAAGGGGAGGACGAGAAAGGGCGAGAAAGAGCAAAAAAAGGGAGAAGAGGAGAGATGGGGAAAAAGGCCGGAATATAAAAATACTGTCGATGGCCTTCGATGAACCCGGCGTAGAACGGGGGGGTTCTGGGGTCGAGGAGGGAGGTCGGATGCAGACGACGTTTGGGACGCCTGATGAAGATGCTCAAAAATCAATGACTGAGGTCTAAAAGAAAAAAAAAAAAAACAAGAAGATTAGTGACGAAAAAAAAAAATGACGCGAGATAACACAATTGCAAAAAAGGAAAGAACGACCGGAGGCCGCATCTCCTTCCCTTGTAGCAAAATAAAAAAAATCAAACTCGAGCAAAACTTACAGTGGCGATAGAGAACCAAAAGAGATCCCTTTTTTTGTTGTTCAGGCAATATTCCAGCAACTGAAGCAACGAAAAAAGACTCTTTCAACTCTGGAACGGCAAAAACCCTAGTGCAATTGTCTGAGACAAGACCAAGATTTTTGTCGCCAGCGACAGGATGTTGATAGTGTGGGAGGAGAGGCGACGAGGGAAGAGAGAAGGCGTTCTTTGATGTTTTGGGTGGGACGCGGGACGGAATCTGAGCGAATGGGATAATACGGAAGGCACGGTCTGGAGGAAGGAGCCTTCTCGTACTCTTTTTCGATCGAGTTGTTCAAAAACGACGAACAGATAACAAAAAAATGTCGAACAAAAAAGGGAAGTCGAACAAGAAACGAAGATCGAGGGCCGAGAAAAAAAAAGAGAAAACAACCCAAAAAGAAAAAAAGAAAAAAAATTCACCAGAATTCAAACCGACGGGAGATAAGAAAAAAAGAACCAAAAAAAACCTGTGTCCTATTGCTTGACAATTCCCGTTTCGACAACACTGGCGACTTGGGAGGACCACGAGGAAACAACACTTCACGATTCGTTCAACAACAAAGCAAATTTGCTGTGAAGAAGTAAGAGAGTGAAGAGGGAAGGAGAGGGAGGAAGAGAGGAAGAGAGAAAGAAAGGAAGAAGAAGGAGATAGCGTGGGCGTGTTGGTGGTTTTGAATATGTGGGCAGTGCTCTTTTTTGCAGATTGCTTGCCCGGCCGGAGGCCACGGGGGGGGGGGGAGAGGTGGGCAGGTTTTCGGTGGTGGTGTACTTTGTAGTGGTTGGTAGCGGTAGTATTACTGGTAGTGCGGTGGTGATTATGAGGAAGGCACAGCGAGTGGTCTGAGTGGTATGAGTGGTATTTTGTATCGGTTGTGTGCAAGGTGTGCCATTAGCGCTGAACCATACCATTTTTTTCGTAGCTGCGAACGGCTCGCCGATAGCGCGAGAACAAGGGGCGAGAAGGATAAGCCAAAAAAAAGAGAGAGTTTGCAGCTTTGGGAGGGCTGCTCACCGTTTTGGATTGCCGTTTTGGGAAGAGTTTGAAACGGAATGCTCAGCAGCTTCGACGGCAGAGGTTTAGTGCAGGTCCCACTGGAATGTACGAGTACGGGTACGTCGTAATATTCCATACTGACGCTCGTTAAAGCTACTGCATGCATTATTACGAGTACGATTTTTTTTTTTAGCATACCGTGTATGTGAGACATACGAGTATTATTTTTTGCGTAATCAAATTGGCCGTTTTCGTGAACCGTACAAAAGTTTGCGGGGAAAAATTAAAACCAAAAGTCAAAATGAACAAAAAAAAGAAAAAAAAAAATTCAGGACAAACGGAAGCGCAGAAACTGACCGAGTAAGAATGACAAACTTTTACGTCGCAGCTCTTCTCGAAAACAGATCTAATGGCAAAAATGCTTGGTGCTAGGACCGGTGTTCTGGAAAGCCGGCGTCAAAGGGAACGACGGAAGACGAGTAGTGGGAGTTGCCAGCTAGGGGCTACTCCTGCGCTAGTTGTTTAGCACACCGTAAGAGTTCCTCGGAGTCTTTTTTTCTAACGCAAGAGGTGGTGCAATTGAGCGTGGGTCTTCTTGCTTTTTCCGTCATAAAGTTCCTGTTCTTTCTTCAAGCCTGGGGAGATCCAGAAGGATCTTCCTCAAAGGGAGAGGAAGCAGGGCCTGGATAGGAAACAAGGCCTATTTTCAACGTTCGCCTACCAAAAATTTGAGAGTATCAGTCTGCCTTGATTTTGCTTCTTTTATTTGTTGTCCCACCGTTCTCCTTCCCCTTGCCGCCGAGGGGAATACAAAGGACTCGTGAACTCTGGTTGCGAGCGAGCACCGGAAATCAAACACGGAGGCAAAAAGGGCTACGAGTACGGAGCATAGACCGGAACGCTAACATGCTGGTGTGGTGGGCTGGGAAAAACGGCATCTCCTCGCCTCATGGTGGGCTGTTACATACTACTCGTACATACTCCGTAATACACCATATTACGACGTACGTTATTATTCCGTGCATGCATCCTTTGCAGTAACTCGTACTCGTATGGATACATTTTGCATCGCTGCACGCTGGTTTGCGTATTGACCTCGATAGTATCGACACTCGAAGAGCTGGGCCTGCTGTTAGAATGCTTATTCCCCCCCCTCAGTCAAAGCCTTGGCTAGCCGTCCCTCCACCGTTCGGGTATATTTATCCCAGACTTCGTTTCGATGCCATTTGGTTTTGTTATTATTGATGCTGCGGTACGACGATGACGCCGGCATGGCGCGAGAAAATAGGGTGTGCTTGCTTGCAGGCTTCTTTGGGTGGTCCTGCTATACTGGTCTCTCCTTTTTTAGCCTTTTCGTCTCTTTGCCTTCTTTGCCTTTTTTTTTTTTTTTCATCCAATGTGCGTCGTCTGCACCCCGTGCTGACGAATTCGCTCCAGCAAATGGTGTGGCAGAAATTGACAGTCTACGAGTCTTGTCTGTCGTCTTTTCTTGTATGCCAACAACCATTGCGGGGGCTTGGACAGGGAGCACAAAGGAAAACACAAAGAGGGAGGCTGTCCCCAGATATCGCCCCCCCCCCCTGGTTTTGTTGGCCAACCTATCACAGTCCACGGCGTGCCAGCAGGGCCTGTCAGAGCTCCTCAGTGGTCAATCGGACTTGGATGGCTATTTTTTTCTTTTTTTTTTATCCCACATACAAAAGAACACAAAAAGAAGACTAAATACGAGTACATGAAAGTAAAAAAAATACCAAGTCTATGTCGGAAACACAAAATCAAGATCCAAGGGAAAAAACGTCTCCCAGCTTTTGCCCAATGGCAATGCCTTCTAAAACCGTGGACAGCCGCACTGATATATTTGACTCCGTTGCGATCTTATCTGCCAAGCCTTCAACGTCGTAATTTAAAGTACTCGTAAAAACAAAAATCCCCAAAATCAACAGCCAGCAATTATTATTACATTGTACTTTTCAGCACACGCCACTTGGACGGAGTTTTGCTCGTTGTTTTTTGCATTTCGCTGACCAAAAATAAAATAAATAAAAAACTTATTTGGCATATTGCTGCAGGGTTCGACGTACGATAATACTCGCATACGACATGCGAGGTATTGCTCGTACATTAGCTGCAACGTAACTCTAACCGGCATATATTGCTACTCTTATCTCACCACTCATCGAGCCTTGCCCTTTTGTGTTTTGTGTTCTACTTTCTTTGCATGTTTCACTTTCCTGCCATATGCAGGAGTCCATGGCATTGTGAGCGTCTGGCAAGACGTCCCACACTGCAAATGACAGTTCACCTTTTTGCTGAAGCAACCAAAAACACTGCGCACTTTGACCGCATGTCGCACTCCGTCCTTGAAAAGCTTCACCCTGAAAAAGCTTCACCCTTTTTCTCCGGATTTGCCTTTCGAGAACTCGCCAGGACTTCGCCGGTGCGGAGTACGGGCTAGTGCAAAGGGCACGCCCATAGCTGAATGCATATGGATATAACAGCCAAGGGTTGCAGGGGGTTGACTCGCTATTTCGTGCAGGGGGGGGTGTGCTGTCTCCTACGCAACACAACTCAGTGCTCCGTAGAAATACGACCATAGCAGACTGCGCGGCTCTGGTGGAGTCGATCCCTCTTTGGCTTTGTCTGGCCTTCTTAACTGGCCGAGCCTGCTTGAGATCCTCTCCTTGGACACTGGTCAAGTACGAAAGAAGTACGGAGTATTACTCGTATGAAAGTGATCTACAGAGTACGAGCAATATGGGAGTACCATACGTCAACTCGTATTTTCAAATGGTGAAAGGATGTTGTCAAAGCGCACTGGCAAAGTTCTCGGAACGAATGACAAGGACTGAGTATCATCAATCTGAAAAACAACTGTCGGCATGCAAAGCGACGCGAACAAAAAAAAAGAATGCGAGTAGTAAGTAATAATAGTACGGCGCAATAAAATAAAAGACGAAAACGAGATTTGTTCTGTGGCGAAGAATCTGCAAAGCTCTGGCCATGTTGGGGACAAATGAGAAAAACCTTGATTCTGCAGACGTTCCGGAGATGCTGCAGACGTCGTCGCATCGCCACAGGAATCCCCAACAGCGGGTTTTGTTCAACTAACCCGAAAAAAGCGCCGTTTTCTCGTTGGTGGTTGGTCTGGACTGGACGGTAGGGGGCGATAAGGAACACTGGTAATACGGAGTATTCCCCCAACCAACACGAGCAAGGCCTGACGCACAAAGGCAGGGAAAAAAAAAGCCCCACCGAGAAGGAAAAAAGTTGGAAGACCTAAGCGAGGGTTGCTGGCCTAGAACAGGCGGCGTTGACCGACAGGGAACAAAAAAAAAAAAAAATGAAACGGCGAAGCGCCTTGCGAATTGAGGGAGCGAAGGAGCGAAAAAAAAAAAAAAATGCAGCGTACTTCACACTGCGTACTTCACAGAACAGCCAAAACGATAATACGGCAAGAAGGCAAAATAATACGAGCACGGCACAACAAATAAGATGGCAATAAGAGACTGATTGAAGGGATGATCTCCAGATTTCTCTCTCGCCCGATATGGCCGAGACCGGCGGATGAAGATCTTGGTTTTTGTCTTTCTTCTTGTGTGTGCAATTCGGAAAGTGCGGTGTGCTCGCAGGATTCCCATCACTATCGCTCGAGTCGATACATCCTCGTCCATCCTTTTTCTTGTTGTTTTTTTCGTTTGCCATTTCTTGTCTCTTTACGGTGTTCCTTTGCAGTGGAACAAGGTCGCGAGGCAGCGTATACTCCGTCTTGAGAGAATGCATTGGGTTCTTTGTATTGTTCTGTCTTTTACGGCATTCAGCCGTCGCCGCCGCTTTTTTGCTTTAGAAGAGGATCGACAGGTCGCTCGCCAGACGCACAACGCCGTAAGATGTACGGAGTATTTCGTACTCCGTACTTGTATCCATAATGGTTTCGCACGCGCTTTCCGTACTCCGTACCTGCCCTTTCCTTAGGCCTTGCTCTCCTACGGGCAGCAGAAGTACGAGTAATATCCATACTTCCCCCAAGCTAAAACAAAGCGAGGCGGGTACGGAGTCGCCATTTCGGTTGACCCATTTTCTCGACAAGGGCCATTCCCAAGCCCCTTACTATTTCTGTCCGGCCCTCTTTAGCTACAAGGGCCTTCAAAGCAAGACGCGCCTTGTGGATAAAACCTACGCGGTTTCTGACATTTAGCTATCAAAAGTCTGCAGTAGTGTGGTCTGGCCATCGAGATCCAGGTAAAAAAAAAAAAAAAATAAGAAAGAAAGAAAGAGAGAAAGAAAACGGGCATAAAAAAAAACAGGGAGCTTCACGACAATCTGCAAACAGGTTTTATCTTCAAAGACAGACTTGACAGATTTTTGCATAACGCCATGCGACAGAAATAAAGACAATCACAATGTACGAGTTGTTGTGTATTGTTCGTAAACGCCCAAACCCTGCAGCAAAGCTAGCGACAGAAGAGTTGAGCTGATAGGATGGAAATTGCAATGAAAACATTTTTTTCAGTAATGACGTACAGCTTTCGTTCTCGTATTTAATTATTATGGAATAATGCTCAAAGTTTCTGCACTCGTAAGGTTACTTTGTCAGCCACACGCATATCCAATATCCACCCTAAGCAGCTTCCAGGGTCTGGAATTTCTTGGCAGGCAGCTGAAAACGGTGTGCTTATGCCGCACGCGTGCTCCGTATATGGATATGGAATACGAACAAGTAAAACGGAGTCGCTGTCTGCTGCGTGCGACCCCCACTCCGTTTTCTCACCCATGTCGACATCCTGTTTGAGTAATATTTACGAGTACGTCGTCGTAGTGACTCGTAGACCAAAACACCTCTTGTAGATGTCTCCTTTCAGCATATCCATACTCTTGCTCGCTGTCATAACTTTTGTCATATGTTGTATCCATACTTGTATGCCAAAGCACGGGCATCTGGGGGTGGGGAATCCGCAATCTTAAGTTCGACTGTAAGAGTGATGACTGAAGAGTGAAGAGTGACAGAGTGGCCATCGCTTTCATTGCTCGTATTCTGTCCTTCCTAACGTGGTACTTTGAACTTCCGTACTCGCATCTCGCATGAGTTCCGCATTGGACCAGCAGCAAGAGGTCAACAACAGAAATTAAAAGGAACAGAGAAGTACGACGTTAAAAGACTTTGGAGAGCGATGTTGCGGTCGCCTTTTGTAACCGAAAATGCAACGGGAGCGAAAGGGGTGTGTATGAATTTCCTTCTTTTTTTTTCTTCAGTGTGCATGTTTGTGTCTCTTCTTCTCGTTACTCTGTCGCACACCTCTGCCTCGTACGGAGTTCGTCTCCGTAGTCGTACTGCTCTTCTCAACACACGGCTGGTTGACCAGGGGTATTGGCAATCATCAGACTCGTACCCTCAGGGTCGTAAGCCGCATCCTTGTCAGCTACATACAGCGTATTAATACCAGCGAGTATCCTTAATAATAAAAAAGTACCGGGTGACTTGCGTACTCAGAAATTCACCCGCAATCTGGCCCGTACTCGTATCTACCTCGTATTGCAATGTACTTTTTCTTTGTGGCGTATTCGAAAAAAATCGCAGGGGGGAAACGGTGCGACAAATGATTGGCACAATTTTTGTTTTTTAAACAAACTGGGGGTCTTTTTCAGAGTCCTTTGAGTTTCTGTGCCAATACGACGTGATCCCATTGAAGAGCGCTTGGTCCAAGTGTTCTGAACCGCATTCTGTTAAGCAGTCCGTAATACTGTGAGCTCTGTAATACTCCCGTATTTCACCGTAATACTGCGGACCTGAATGCTTTTGTTCTGTTCTCGTAATTTAACAGCTGGTATATTCCATATTACTCCGTCTATGGCATGCATACCCGGCAGTACGTACTTGTTCTCTAAAGTACACCATATGCAAGCAATATTGCTCCATATTGAAAGGCACGACGTGCGGAATAGGTACTACTACAGAGTACTCCGTACTCGTAATATTTAACAAAATCAATGTCATGCTCGTACGTTGCAATGCGCGACCGCAAAAAAAATACACCATCATCCCAAATGAAGCAAGCCTTTTGCTTAGTGGAGCCTCCTTTTGCACTTAGCATCATGAACTTTTTGCTTTTTGATTGAATCTTTTTTTGCTGTTCTGCCCCTTCTTGCTCTCGATCCGTCCGCTTCCTAGATCATTGCATCATTTGCCGACTTGTGCTTCGGATCGGAATGAAGCGACAAAGACGAAACCCGGGCCAAAGCACGAGGTAGTCTTTTTTTCCTTTTTTTTCTCACGCCCCTCACACAAAGCAGCACGGCCATTTAAGGATCATGAAGGATCTCGTTCGCATCGGACCCTGAGAGCGCGGGGTTCTCATGATATGACTATTCCACACGAGTTGACCCGGATGAGCCGGTCTGCAACGGCTTTCATCGCTGCTCTGCAGTCTCCGATGCCCCGTATCTTACGATTGGAAACCCGTTTTTTCCCCTTACCGTCTCGGTTGTATATTCTCTTTGCTATCTTTTACGTACGTCGTACTCGTATATGTGCACTCCAGCAATTATCTTGACTTTTTGCTTGTTCGTGATGTGTGCTCATCATGATACCGATAAAAACACGGTGATACTCTCTGTGTGAGTATGAGGAGCAGCAGAAAGAGCGTCTTATCTCTTTGTCACATCGGAAAAGACGGACAGCCAAAGAACGTATTGGCTTCATCTTCTCCTGCTATGGTGTGGGTGGTGGTGGTAGTGGTGGTGGTGGTGGTGTGGTGTGGTGTGTATATTTACGCCGTAAAGTACATGCAGAATCTACTGATAAGGCCACTCCCATGCCCTTCGCTCACTTCCGAAAACCGGCACCCAACGCTTCGCCCAGTCTCCGATCCCTTAATCTCGACGTGCTTCCCCCTTCGTGCTCGTAGCAATAATGCGCAACATCTGATTTCATTGGCAAAACCGAAACCGTTGCGGCCGCAGAGCGGCACAGGCACAACACCTCGTAATACTCTCCGTATTACCGACCGTAACGCCATGGAAACCCGCCGCCCAGACAAAGCGCATCATGAACTTGCAGGACGGCAGCTGTTGTCCGTTTACACGTCTTGGCTCACATATTGTCTGCTCTCGTTTACACGTCTTGGTATATTACTTTGAGACTGGCCGTTTCTTGGCGCACCTCAGGGTCCTCGACCGTCGCAACCTTTCTTGTCGGCAGTGTAGATACTAACGCTACTATCGTAGAGAATCTGAACCCTGGGGGATGGTAGTGGTCGAATAAAGGGTCTCACGCTCAGGAGGGTAAAGACGGCGTACGAGTAAATGGCATAGTGTTATTGGGTCGGCTATCTGTTCGGCAGAGAAGCCTTGAACTACGAAACATCATGCTCTTTGTGGTCAAGTTAAATGAAATATAAAACCCGACAACACAATGCACCTCTATGGCAAGGAAGCGATGATAAATCACTTTTTGCCCGGTCCATTCTGATGAGTCGGAAAAGGATGTAGGTGCCACACACCTCACACAACAGTCATACGAATGAGTCGTACGTACGGGGCCGAGATGCAAGAACAGAAAAAAAAAAAGATCCAGACGCCCACATCCATGTTATGGTCGAAAGCCGCATAATTGAGTGCAGAATATTGTGCGAATACGGAGCAATGATTGCTACTGATTGCTTACAGCAACGAAATACAAAAGCAAGAATACATTTAGGCCACTTCTCTTCCATCTTCTTTTTCTGTCTTACCTGGCACGAGGGATGCGTCGATCACTGTCTCACCTCAAAAACAGTCTCTGGTTTTTTTGTCCCTCTGCTCCGCTCCAGTCCATTCCGTGCAAAACCCACGAGGCCGGTTCCGGGCATCCCTGTGGCTGCTGTGGGTGGTATGGAGAGAGGGGGAGAGCCTTCCTTTCCATGACGAGGATGATCTTGCCGGTGTTTCCCTCATATTCCTGTCCACCGCATGTTCTCGCACTTAGCTCGGCCTTTTTTTTTTCTTTTTTGAATATTCTTTTTTTTTTTTTTCTTTCCCTTATCAGTCTCTAGAGTTTATGTGACATGCAAGTTTTTCACCCAGAATTTGGATGAATTGGGATGCGCATCGTTGTACACGTAGCTGACTCAGTGCAACGCAGCAATAGAGGGGGGAAACAAAATGAAATGAGCCAAAGGGTCTTCTGCATGCATGTAGATTCAAGGTGCGAGGGAAGATAGAACTGGTTCTTGATTGGGTGGTGGAGGGGTGCAAGAGAGAGGGGTGAAAGGGGGGAGGGGTGAGGAATAATACGTCGTGCATCTTCCCAGCTAAGGAAGACTGGCCGTTTCTGCAGCTCTGCGCTGCTAAGAACCATTGCACCATAAGCTTCAAAAAGCATACGACGTGTACGGCGTGTTGAGAGCGCGATGCATGCGAGGCAGCAAACATGTGAGTGCTCCGTACAAAAAAAAAAAAAATACCTGTTTTGCGACGAACGGAGAGGACCGGAAAAGAAGTATTTCTATGACAAAACCCAAGATTTCATATGCACGTCAAAACTTGATCCGGCCGAATACGAGTCGAAAAGATTTTTTGATTTGTTGGACGTAGGTATGGGAAGTATTTTGGATGTGTAAAGTATTACGACGACAATTCGCCCTTTCCTTTCCCTTCATTTTCCTCGAGTTGGACGAAAAAAAAAAAAAAAAAAAAAAAAAAAAAAAAAAAAAAAAACAAAGAGGCAAGCTCTCGCCCTTCCCTGACAGTGTCTCTTCTCGCCAGGCAGCGAATGGTTTTTGCATGCGGCTTGGCAGTGAAGGTAGTATCGCAGGTGGCATTGCAGGCACTTCTACATTAGTGTCATGCAGCTGCAGCTGGAAACGGCGAATTAGGAGGCAGGAGAACGAGACCCAAAACAAATTATCAAGAATGATGCAAAAAAAAGAAAATACAAAAATACAAAAATACAAAAAATGCATGCAGGATGCAGGATGCACATGGCGTGCACCACTCACATAGCTCATCTGTGTGAGTATTGAAAAGTGCGAGTACTCGTATACTCGTATCTTGAGAGAGCAGCCGTCTTTGTATCTATATCCATATTATGGTGTAATAAATAATGATACACCACCGTATTGCCTTTCGCTACGAATCCGACCGACGACCGACATGCAAAGCTCCTTCTTCGTCGCTTCTTTGCCACACACACATTGTCAAACCGTTTCTTTCTTCCTTCTTGGCATGAATCCGCGAAAGGTGGAGCTGCAAAGTGCACAAGTACGAGAAGTCGGGAACGCTAGAACTGTCGCCAAAACTGTTTGCCAGCCGAACTTGGTGGCGTTTTGATTTGTTATGTTCGCTTTCCCGAGTGCACCGATCTGTTACGGGAGTCTTACGTCCTGCCGGTGTAGATATTACATGACGCTCTTCAAGCTGAGGACGACTGGAAATATGGTATGCAAAATCGCAACGTCGGCATTTCTTTAGATCTTTCTTGAAATTCGCACTCAAGAGATGAAAAGAGCACGAAAAAATACAAAGCAAGTTTTTGACGCGTCACAAATGTACGCTGTAGGTTGTAGGTACAACGCGTTACGAGGCAGAAACCACCAGTGGCGAAGAGCTGCCTAGACTTTGAGCGTTGTTCTCAGAACGATCGCCACAGGGGGGGCTAATGGACCAAAAATACTCGACTAGTTTGGAAAACAAAAAAAAAAAAAAGCAAGACAAAAAAAAGTAGCAAAAGAGCTTGGCCTGAAAAAAAGACAATTTCGTTTATCTTTTTTTTTCTTTTGCCTGCTTTTATCTGATAATGCAGATAACTTTCATTTACCTTTTTTTTTCTTTGCCTGCTTTTACCTTGTAATGCGAATTTCGCAAAAGTTTCCTTCTCTCGAGATAAGGCGCGCAGACTGGAGGGAGAGATAAGCCATCAGAAGTTGGGGTGGCGTGGGGCAAAATCCGAAAAGACGGTGAGGGAGGCGTGATTGCGAAAGAGGGCGCCGTATTGGTTCCGCATTAAGAAATTTGAGCACACCGTATTGCCTGTCTGGAATGCAACAATGTCGTACGTCGTATCCGTATTACAAGTACTCTTTTGCCTGCCGCAACCGGCCTGTCATTTTTGCTGCTGCTTTCCCCTCCCCCAAAAAACCCCTCCATTCCAATTGACCAATGAGACATGAAGACGAAATGTCCAAAACGCTTTCAAACGCCCAGCCTCGCAGGATATGTGGCTGAGGATTTAACGAGTACTCGTAAAATAGCGGGGCTGATGTGGCGGCAAGGCTAGGAAGGGGGAGCCACAGCAGTACGGCCGTCTGCAGGTTGCTGCCAAGCTGCCCAGCATTGGTAAGCCGACCTGTCACTTTTTTGTCTCTCTTTTTTTTTGGTGAACAGGTCTCCACTTTCTCCATCCGGCGGCGGCCCCAAGCTCGCCAAAGCGTATCCATAGCAGCAGCTCTCTTTAGCAGGCAGCTCTCTCTCTCTCTTTTTTTTTTTTTTTTTTTTTTTTTTTTTTTTTTTTTTGGGTTTTTTTTTTTTTGGTTTTGGCTTTTTTTTTTTTCTTTTGTTTTTGGGTTTGGTTTGTGTGGGGTTTTGTTGTTG